>WBNM01021934.1:0-268157 GCA_013399055.1 Ramphastos sulfuratus | reverse complement strand
GGTGTCTCTGCCCATGACAGGGATCTTGGAACAGGATGATCTTCAAGGTTTGTTTTAACCCGAACCATTCTATGATCTGTGAGTGCTGCTGGTGGCCACCAGTTCACTGGTCCTGAGATAGCCCTGGGAAGGGAGGACAGGGCACCTCAGCTCCCCATGACCTGAGCCAAGGCAGGACTGGGGCCCTGCTTCTGCCCGCCTGCCATGTGGGAGTTTCATCGGTTTGAGAACAGACTTTGCATTCACAGCCAGATTCAGAGCCCAATGCAAATAAATCTATAGCCAGGGTTTTAGAAACCTATTTTCCTATGTTTTATTTGGGTTTCCACTGTCCTTGCACTCATGTGAATGGTGCAAATTCATTCCCTATTCACACTGGGTAAAGCACGAGCAGAGAAAACACCAGTGCAGGGGTTGGATTTTTCAGAGTCCTAAGGTTCTGGGTCAGGGTTTATTTAACCAAGTCATTCACAGCATGGGCTCCTGCCTCCTGTCATAAAGGGAAAGAGCACTTGAAACTTCAGCCTGGTTTCTCTGCTGGTTTTCTCTCCCTCTCCATATCTAAGCAGGGGAAAGAGGCTGTCCCAAAGGCTCAGCAATATGAGGGCTTTGCTTCAGGACGAGAGACCCCTTCCCAAAGTAAATCTTTACCTGTGGACCAGCAGCCACTGCCAGGAGGCTGGATGCAATGGGGACTTTGCAAGCACAGCCAGCCAAGCCTGGGGCTGTCTCCTGAGGTTGCTGAGATCTGGCTGGGTTATGCCCTAGAGGTAGGGCTGGTCACCTCACAGCTGCTCCACACTCAGTAATAAGGGAAGATTATTTATATCACAAGGATTAATGAAAGATTAATTATATTAGAGTGCCACATTCTGACGTCACTGCCCCAGAGCAGTTATGTAGCAGATTGAAGCCAGAACCTCAAGGTGGTTTTGCAATAAGGGGAGGATTTTCAAAAATAGCAGCTTTGGGATGGTAACATCCCAATTCCTCCTGGGGCTGTTCAGACGTTAATACATGATTTCCTGAGCACTTAAACATCAATCTTTCCTCTTCATCTTCAGAATTTCATTCTTGGAGGTGATAAGATTTGAATGGTATCTGTCTTTTATTTCATCTTTCTGCTCTCCAGTATTTCATGGCAGAAACCATAGCACTAGAAATACCTGCATGGGATGGATGCTTAAGGTAGGGCTTAACATCTTAATTTGGTTCATGAAGAACTAAATGCTGGGCTTGGAGGCAAAGAAGACATGAGTGGATGGAGAGGGAATATGTTAAATTATTTGCTTCACCAGCTTAGATCAAAGAAGCCTCAGAAGGCTGAGCTCGAGCTTTAGGTAGCCAGATTTGGAAGTGGCTGTTGAAGAAGCTGGAACTATCTCCTACCTTTTTTCATTGCCATATGACTTCTGGGCAACTTTAGCATGCAGTATCAGCACCGTCTGGTCTGCTGGCAGCTGCAGGTACCTTCGCACACTGTCTCGAAGCAGGTTGGTTTGGTACAGGTTCGATCTACAAGATAGAGGTCCCCCAGCACTGGAACATGAGAACTGGGCTCCAACCTTGTCCTACCAGCCCTACACCAAGGATGGTGCCTGGAGCTCACTCCATGTCCGGCCTGACAGGCTGGGAAGGAGGAAAGGCTTTCCCATCGGAAACCATTTGAGCTCTGAGAGCATCTCAGCTGCTGCAACACTAGGGCTGGTATCAAAAAAATGAAGTCTGGAGAACTGAGTAACTGCTTCATCACTTTGCCCTCAAACACACACAGGGCACTACCTTTACAGCTCTGAAATGTGCATTTCTAAGACTCCCAGTCCTCTGGGATGGAGGCACTGCTCTAGCCGAGTGTTAATTTGTTTTCTCCCTGATATCCTTGCTGCTGTCTGGCTTTTGTGTGAGTTGGGAAACACTGGTGCTGAGCCATGAGTGCAGCTGGGCAGCTCTCATTCGAGGAGGAGCTGCTCCCACCTTCTGCAAGGGCTGTTGGGTGAAAATAGCTGTATTTTTCTCTGAGGCCTAAGAAGTGGATGGTTTTGCTAATTCTTTCTGCTCTATTAACTAGAAGGAGTTCCCAAGCAGCAAGCATTTAACTGCTAAGTTAGTAGGTTGGGCGTTAACCGGCTGGAGGGAAAGATGAGGTGAGTCCAAGTTCGAGGTGCCAGGTGGGACACATGTGCAAGAATGGGGAGTGAGAGGAAGCAAAGACACCAGAAAAGAACAGTCAGGGACTGTGGACATGTCTGGAGTATTGGTCAGAGGATGGATAAGGATGGGAGGCAGCAGCCATGGCCACTCAGGGGAAATTTTGCAAGAGGCACGCAATGGAGCATTGCAATTAAACCATGACTTCCTCTAAATGGGCTAGAAATGGATAACAGCTGAGGGCATATATGATCTGAAGAGAGGTAACTTTTCTCCTGCCAAACAACCCAAGAAAGGCTAGGGTGAGCTCTTGCTGGGCTCAGAGACCACAGCAAGCATCTGGTGAGAGAAGCAGCAAGCAATCACCCCAAGCAACCTTTAACAAGAGTTCAGCAGCCAGTTTTGCTCTTCCCAGTCCAACACATGCTTTAAAGAGGCTGTGCCCTTAACAGCTTCAAGGATCCTTATTATAATTAGCCTTAAATATATAACCCTTCACTTCCAACTTTCCCATGTTATGGATGGAGATGATGCTCTCTTGCCTTGTGTGTGGAAGACAAATACATCTCCCAAAGTAGCAAGCATTTACTCAGTGTCTTCTCTGGGTATTCACAGGGGACCTGACACTCTGAGCTCCGCAGACGTTCCCATCACCGCTGTGATGGGTGACATCATCTCCTGCCTCTTTGTTCTCGATTCCTTAGCCTAGCCATGTTAGCTGGATCACCAGCCAGCATAAATCAGTAAAACTCTGTCAGAATCAGATTTACAGGTGGTGCCAGTGTCATCCACAGTATACCTGGGAAATGGAAGTTTTACAGCCATAACAAGCCCATTCCTGACTGCAGAGCTCCTCTCTCTGTGGTAGCCCCAGTGCTGATGCCAGCACAAAGCTCTGGTCTCAGCCACAGCTCTGGGCTCTCATGGCAGGGTAGAAGGAGATCCTTTGCCAAAAAGACCCTCAGATCACCCTTAACAGCCCCTGTGCCAAGCTGGTCTGTTCCTTTGAACCCTCCATCACAAGACTGGGATGTCCCTTCTCCAGCACTCTGAAGATGAGCTTTATCAACTAGTATGCCACCAGTGTCCACTCCGAGGTGAGTTACTTAGTCTTGTTGAAAAGCTTCACTTCAGCCTTTCTATCTACTGAACAGTTTATATCCTTGCACATCCAAAGAGATCCCATAAGAAAGTTGTTTAATCTTTTTCCATCATGGCACTGTGCAGCTGTCTGACTCCTCTGCTGCCAAGCAATGGTGTGAGCTCAGCTTTGAGCTGCCTTTGCTGTTTTTCCCTTCATCTAAAAGCACCAGTTGGGAATCTCTCTGCAAAAGGTTGTTTGGGGCTTTTTTTGGTTGTTTGTTTGTTTGTTTCTATTTGGGTTGGTTTTGGTTTGGGGTTGGGGGGGTTGTTCATTTGTTTTTTTTCCTCCTTTGTTGTTTCTTCACAGAACCAATTGTGCTCAGGATCAGTGTAGGAATAGGTTGAGGAGAAGGCTGTCTACCAGCCTGACCCAGGATATTTTATTACACTTATGCTGCACATTGAAAAGTGTAAACCTTGCTGTTCAGTGCCATTTCTCCCTCAGATGAAATAATGGGCACAGAGCAGGGGAGAAACAGGCTGGGATGTGAATTTTCTCCTGCTGGGACCCCTCATTCAGTATTCAAAAGGAGCAGCATGGCTCTGTGCTTGTGTCCCACTCTCCATCGCTGATACTTTCACCCACCAGCAACGATGTGCCCGCCAGCACCCATCTGTGTGGTGTGGGGTCTGCCTGGGCAGCATCGTTCCCTTTTGGGCTGCTGAGGGAGCCTCTCCCATTAAGCTATCGGTAGAGTAAGGAACAGGCTGGTACCAAGGCCAGGCAACAGCAGGGAGTGTTCAGGAGCAAATTGCCAAGGCCCGAGGATGAAGACGTGTGCTGACAGCGTGGCCAGCAGCAACGCCTGCTCCACACAGCCTCCTGCTGCACCGGCTCAGAGCAGGGCTGGGCTTGTGCCAGTATCGCTGCTCCCTGCCATCCGTACCTAATACCAGGGGCACGTGAGTTCCTGCCTGGGGCTCACTAAAGAGCCTTCTGGAATGATTATCCACATGCTCTTTACTGTTTGAAGTGGGAATGTGCATGACTAGAAACCTTTTCTTTTCTTCCTCTGTTGTCTGTAGCCATTGCCTTCTGAATTGCGGGGCCAAATTGTTTTGGTGATGCACTTCTGAACAGTGCTCACCATTCTGCCCACCGAGGCGACCACCCAGCAGCTGTCATCTGGTTCATATTTGCCTTCAGAGAGTCAAAGAGCTATTGCTAAAGCAGCTCAATATACCCACTCGGCTCCTTCTGGCACCATTGGGCTCCTCAGGGTTACAGGGAATTATTCACTGCTTCTGACATTTATTCTATTAAACGGTTCCAATGCAGTGTTAGTTCAGTGTCGTGTTAGCGGCACGGCACGGGCCAGCCTCTTACAGCTCATGCTAAAAGCCTCCTTTTCAGAGCCCGAGGTCGGGGCTGGGCCTCGCCTGCTCTCACACACAGTTGGGCATTATGTGGGAGCAGTGGGGGAGCCAGGGGGGAGCCCCCACCTTGCTCCTACACTGATGTTTGTGAGCCTTTCTCCTTCTCTGCTCAGCCTGGCATTGTGCACTACCATGGCTTTGCCCTTGCTTTAGGTGCCCCAGGAGAGGGTGGGAGCATGCTTTGAGGTGCATCTCTGGGGTGGCTCTGTTCTGGTGTTGGAGGTGGGAGAGACACAGGGCACCCATGTGGACATTTGGAAGCCCTGACCACAGTGCCCTCTGCCATGATTAATGAACCAGAGAAGGAGTGTCCTGTGTGTCTTCATGGGAGACATACAGCTGGAAGTTCTGTGACCAGTACATCAAGGGAAGGGGTCCTGCTCCTCTTCCTGACCCCAGTGAGACCACATATGCAGTGCTGGGTCCAGCTCTGAGCTACCCAACGTAAGAGTAGGTCCAGAGGAGGCCACAGAAATGCTATGACATCTAGAACCTAAAAGAGGGAGATTCAGACTAGATAGAAGGAAGAAGTTTTTCACACTAAGAGTGGTGAGACCTTGGTCTAGGTTGCCCAGAGAGGTGGTAGATGCCCTGTCCCTTGAAATATTCCAGGCCAGGTTGGATGGGGCTCTGACCAACCTGCTTTAATTGCAGCTGTTCCTGCTGACTGCAGGGAATTTGGATTAGATGACCTTTAAAGGTCTCTTCCCACACAAAACATTCTGTGATTCCATGATCTCATAAAGGGCTACCTTAGGTGTGCATGCAGGGAACTCAGGCAGATGCTGAGAGGCCTTGGTAGGGTCACACCCTGCAGTCATTAGCTGATTTCAGGGCAGCTGAGTTTAACATCACAGCTGAAACCCAGTCCTTGCCTCCTCAGCAGTGAGCATGGGGGACATTGCTCAGCACTTTGTCCTGCCTCCAGACAGGAAATACATTGCGCAACCTGGTCTAGTAGAAGATGTCCCTGCCCATGGCAGGGAGTTCAAACCAGATCATCTTTAAGATCCCTTTCAACTCAAGCTATTCTGTGATNTTCTATCTACTGAACAGTTTATATCCTTGCACATCCAAAGAGATCCCATAAGAAAGTTGTTTAATCTTTTTCCATCATGGCACTGTGCAGCTGTCTGACTCCTCTGCTGCCAAGCAATGGTGTGAGCTCAGCTTTGAGCTGCCTTTGCTGTTTTTCCCTTCATCTAAAAGCACCAGTTGGGAATCTCTCTGCAAAAGGTTGTTTGGGGCTTTTTTTGGTTGTTTGTTTGTTTGTTTCTATTTGGGTTGGTTTTGGTTTGGGGTTGGGGGGGTTGTTCATTTGTTTTTTTTCCTCCTTTGTTGTTTCTTCACAGAACCAATTGTGCTCAGGATCAGTGTAGGAATAGGTTGAGGAGAAGGCTGTCTACCAGCCTGACCCAGGATATTTTATTACACTTATGCTGCACATTGAAAAGTGTAAACCTTGCTGTTCAGTGCCATTTCTCCCTCAGATGAAATAATGGGCACAGAGCAGGGGAGAAACAGGCTGGGATGTGAATTTTCTCCTGCTGGGACCCCTCATTCAGTATTCAAAAGGAGCAGCATGGCTCTGTGCTTGTGTCCCACTCTCCATCGCTGATACTTTCACCCACCAGCAACGATGTGCCCGCCAGCACCCATCTGTGTGGTGTGGGGTCTGCCTGGGCAGCATCGTTCCCTTTTGGGCTGCTGAGGGAGCCTCTCCCATTAAGCTATCGGTAGAGTAAGGAACAGGCTGGTACCAAGGCCAGGCAACAGCAGGGAGTGTTCAGGAGCAAATTGCCAAGGCCCGAGGATGAAGACGTGTGCTGACAGCGTGGCCAGCAGCAACGCCTGCTCCACACAGCCTCCTGCTGCACCGGCTCAGAGCAGGGCTGGGCTTGTGCCAGTATCGCTGCTCCCTGCCATCCGTACCTAATACCAGGGGCACGTGAGTTCCTGCCTGGGGCTCACTAAAGAGCCTTCTGGAATGATTATCCACATGCTCTTTACTGTTTGAAGTGGGAATGTGCATGACTAGAAACCTTTTCTTTTCTTCCTCTGTTGTCTGTAGCCATTGCCTTCTGAATTGCGGGGCCAAATTGTTTTGGTGATGCACTTCTGAACAGTGCTCACCATTCTGCCCACCGAGGCGACCACCCAGCAGCTGTCATCTGGTTCATATTTGCCTTCAGAGAGTCAAAGAGCTATTGCTAAAGCAGCTCAATATACCCACTCGGCTCCTTCTGGCACCATTGGGCTCCTCAGGGTTACAGGGAATTATTCACTGCTTCTGACATTTATTCTATTAAACGGTTCCAATGCAGTGTTAGTTCAGTGTCGTGTTAGCGGCACGGCACGGGCCAGCCTCTTACAGCTCATGCTAAAAGCCTCCTTTTCAGAGCCCGAGGTCGGGGCTGGGCCTCGCCTGCTCTCACACACAGTTGGGCATTATGTGGGAGCAGTGGGGGAGCCAGGGGGGAGCCCCCACCTTGCTCCTACACTGATGTTTGTGAGCCTTTCTCCTTCTCTGCTCAGCCTGGCATTGTGCACTACCATGGCTTTGCCCTTGCTTTAGGTGCCCCAGGAGAGGGTGGGAGCATGCTTTGAGGTGCATCTCTGGGGTGGCTCTGTTCTGGTGTTGGAGGTGGGAGAGACACAGGGCACCCATGTGGACATTTGGAAGCCCTGACCACAGTGCCCTCTGCCATGATTAATGAACCAGAGAAGGAGTGTCCTGTGTGTCTTCATGGGAGACATACAGCTGGAAGTTCTGTGACCAGTACATCAAGGGAAGGGGTCCTGCTCCTCTTCCTGACCCCAGTGAGACCACATATGCAGTGCTGGGTCCAGCTCTGAGCTACCCAACGTAAGAGTAGGTCCAGAGGAGGCCACAGAAATGCTATGACATCTAGAACCTAAAAGAGGGAGATTCAGACTAGATAGAAGGAAGAAGTTTTTCACACTAAGAGTGGTGAGACCTTGGTCTAGGTTGCCCAGAGAGGTGGTAGATGCCCTGTCCCTTGAAATATTCCAGGCCAGGTTGGATGGGGCTCTGACCAACCTGCTTTAATTGCAGCTGTTCCTGCTGACTGCAGGGAATTTGGATTAGATGACCTTTAAAGGTCTCTTCCCACACAAAACATTCTGTGATTCCATGATCTCATAAAGGGCTACCTTAGGTGTGCATGCAGGGAACTCAGGCAGATGCTGAGAGGCCTTGGTAGGGTCACACCCTGCAGTCATTAGCTGATTTCAGGGCAGCTGAGTTTA
This sequence comes from Ramphastos sulfuratus, assembly GCA_013399055.1. Taxonomy (NCBI): domain Eukaryota; kingdom Metazoa; phylum Chordata; class Aves; order Piciformes; family Ramphastidae; genus Ramphastos; species Ramphastos sulfuratus. Next base: position 260,219 of record WBNM01021934.1, on the reverse strand, counting down.
ACATCACAGCTGAAACCCAGTCCTTGCCTCCTCAGCAGTGAGCATGGGGGACATTGCTCAGCACTTTGTCCTGCCTCCAGACAGGAAATACATTGCGCAACCTGGTCTAGTAGAAGATGTCCCTGCCCATGGCAGGGAGTTCAAACCAGATCATCTTTAAGATCCCTTTCAACTCAAGCTATTCTGTGATTTTCTCCTTCCTTGGTGCTGGTGGGTCAGGCAGGGCTGTGCATCGCCAGCTCCCTCCCACCACAGAGCACCACAGTTTGGAGCTTTCTTCAACTGCCACCCCTGACCACCTTGCCATAGGCATGGCTCCTGCCTGTGTCACACACAGGGGACAACCCAACCATGGGGCCTTTGCAGAGCAGCCTTCCCCTGCCACTCCACCATATGTCCCTGTAGGATGGGATGTATCTTTATTTCAACACCACCTCCTGCTCTGGGAGGACAGATCAAGCTGGGGAGCTCTATCACACCTATATGTGTGCTCTTGAGCAACTGCTGACCAGAAAAAGCACTTGATGGGCACTGCGAGAAGCAATTTGCCTTCTGCCCTGCTTGCTTCACAGTTCACTGACATTCACCAGCTCAGAGAAAGGAATCAATTTTTATTTTGGTCCTCTGGGAATGAAAGTACCCAACTCGGGAGACCAAAACACAATCCCGGCAGCTATTGTTTAAAACTGGATCTTCAAGTCAACTAATTATGCAAGAACTTTAACAGATGGTGACAGTGTCCTCAAGTGCAGGTAAGACTGAGTTCAGGTACAGAGATGTAATTTGCTAGGGTTTCACCTCAAAGGAGCTGCCATTTGCCTTGCTCAGGAGATGGCTGCCCTGCAGCTTGCTGGGGATGTGCTGCCACAGAGGGCAATTGTTCTTCCCTCAGCTTGGGTAAACCAAACAGTCTAATAAAAAATATCCCTTTTAGAGGTCTGGGATGTGTTTTGCGCAGGGCAGGGGAGAAAAACGCCTGCAGAGCTCGTGGGTATGGAGTCAATGCAATGTTTATGCAAAAGGAAAAGCCATTAGAAGTCACAGAAATGAGAAGCCGGCAGTTTCTGGCTTCTCTCATTTTTCAATACCTCCTTTAATCCAGACCAACCCAACCCACAAGCCCTCATATATCCATGGGTATTTATAAATCCTATATTTTCCTCACTGCACACACAAGTGAGATTCAGCCTTTTCTGGGCTTGGGGATTTACTGACCACACCAATAGAAAACACCAGCCCAGACCAGGAGGCACAAACCGCCTGAAATCTGAAGCACTTGGGGGCCAGCTGGGGTGACCACCCAAGGCATGTTCCTAGTTCCTCTGCACTTGCCCTAGCAGCACCATCACCCTCCAAATGCCCATGTTTGATAACCCAATACTGACTTGTCCAGTAGAAAATTCAGACAATGTGGGTGATTCACTGTGGTTTCCTTTCCCTGTCCTCATGTAGGCATTGATGTTAGTGCACTGGGGAAGGCAAATACTTTTAAAGCACTGAACCATAGTCCTAGAAAGTACTAAAGGTGATTCCTACCAGCACTAGATTGATGTAAGAGCTGAGAAGAAGAGGAGGGGTGGGAAGGTACTTTCCAAGGTGTCTGAGAAGGAGGATTTAGACTAGGTAGAAGGAAAGAATTTTTTTACACGGAGAGTGGTGAGACACTGTCGCCAGTTGCCAAGAAAGGTGGCAGATGCCCTATCTGTGGAACCATTCCAGGTCAGATTGGATGAGGCTCTAAGCCCCTTTAAAGGTCCTTTTCACCCCTGTGATTCTATGATCACCATCACTACAATTGGCTGGATCAGTCGACCTTGCTGGAACCTCAGCCTGAGATGCTACAACCCTCACAGCTCTGCTCTGCAGTTGCCTAGTTCAAGTCCACCTCCCCACACTGCAGCTGTTACTTGCAGAGTTCTCTAAACTCCCAGGGCACTGCAGCAGGATGTTCAGCTTAGACTCTCCCCCAGGATGTTCTGAGTTTATGGGGCTTTCAAGTGTACTCCTACAGCAAGAAAAAGAGAAGGGGGGGTGTAAATAAAGAAAATTATTTCCTTTGTGAAAAATCAAAAAATAGGGGACAAAATTAAATAAAAGAAAAAGGAAAAAAATAAGAGGAAAAATAAAACAATTAAAACAATTTTTAAAACAATAAGAAGTAAAGAAAATAAAGAAAAACAACATCAAGTCAGCCGCTGGTCGGTAAGCTCCTGGCGGGGAAGGGCTGTGACCGCCCAGCCATGTCCAGTCCGGTGCCGGTGCCGCTTTCCCCCTCCATCTGCGGGACACCTGCACGGACCGGACCCTCCGAGCCGGGGAAGGCGGGACCTTAGGGACGCCTCCACGCCGAGGACAACCTCGCTCCCCGCTCCCGGCTCCATCCTCCAGCGCTGCCCCGGGGCCGGGCCGGGGAGCGGCAGCCGTTCCCGCCCCCCGCCTCCCGCTCCCCCCGCCCCGTTAAATGCTGCGCCGGGGCCCCACAGCCTCTCAGCGCTGCTGCCGCCGCGCCCCACACCTTGCAGCTCCGCGCACCGGTTCGCCCCCGCCCTACCTGGCCCAGCACCGCGGCGGGGAGCGGCTCCGCGGCCGGCCCGGGTGAGTGAGGGGCTCCGGGAGCCCCGTCGCCGGCCCTGCGGGAAAGGAAAGGAGAGGAGCGGGGTGAAGGGAGCGTTGAGGAGCCCGGTCCCAGGCCCCACAGCACCGCAGTGCCTCCGGGGTGGGCAGCCCCTTGCGGTGCTCTTCCGCGGGGCAGGGTTGGCAGAGAGGGAGGCAACGATCGTGGGCGCGAAGTGCAGAAAGCAAAGCTCGGGGCGGATGAGGGCAGAGCCTCTGATATGGGTTTCATTCCCACAAGCTGGAGTTCTCCCGAAGCTCCCCATCCACATGCCCTTGTCCCTCTGCCCCAGTGCCAGCAATTGTTCCCCTGAGTGCAGTAGGCTGAACTGGGGAGTACGTTTTGCTGGGGCAGTAAGAGGACATGGTACCTGCTCTGTTTGTCAGTGCCCTGCGGAGGCTGTAAACTCTTCCCTGCTGCTGGGTGGCACAGCTTTCCTGCTCTGTTCACCTTTTGCCCACCTTTAGTGCAGGTTCCTGCTTATACGCTCGTAGATTTCTTTTAGCAAGGAAAAATAAGCCCTGGGACACCTGGGTGAGGCTACGGAGCGATACGAGATTGAGATCCTGCAAAAGATACACCTAGGAGTGCACCCTGGGTTTGTCCTGTGCTGTTTCTGCACAACTGGGAACTTGGATCTGTGTGTATTCATAAATATGTTTGCACAAGCAATTTCCCACCTTTGGCTCCTCCTTCCAATTGTTTTGGGGGGAAATCAGCTTTCGGCACTGTTGTTCCAAGCAGTTACGTGGGAAAACTTGTTTGGAAAATCAGATTATTCAGTGCTCGTTGTATTTGTGCTGACATGCAGCTGCCCCAGGTGTGCAGAGCTGAGCAGGTACCTAAGGTGGTCATGTGTACCGTGCTGAGGTATCTCGCTTTTTTCCATCCTCACTGTGGTGCAAAAAGCTGCTGACTCCATCTAAGATTCAGGGCTACAAAGTGGGAACTGGTGTCAGTGGGGAGGTTGGTGAGGAAATGGGATTCTCCTGTTCCAGGGGAAGCCACCAGGTACCTGCAGGGAAAGAGGGCCCCAAGAAAGGAGTTTTGGGCAGAGTCCCAGCTCTGAGACAAAGCGCTAAACTTTATCTCCTCCACTTAATCCCAAATGATTTTTGCTTCAGTCAAGCCCAGTTTATTTATAAAGTCACTAAAAAGCCCTCCCTGTGGGACCTCTCTAGCATCTCTGGGTAGCAAAGATGATTTTTTTTTTTCCCTTCTTCCAAGAAGAGCAGCAGTCGGTCACAGTGAGTGTGCAGAGCCTTGGTACAAGCAGCATTTCACAAGCAGATTCATGTGATCTCTGCAGGGATTCAGTAGATTGGCATTTGATAGCAGTAGAAAGCGTGGGGGCAATCTGCTCTCAGATCTCAGCCCTGGTGTTTGCCACCAGGATAAGAATAAATTTGGCCTCATCCAAAATACAAATTCCTGTCTGGAAAGCATGGCAGGCAGGGTATTGCTGCATCCAACTGGAAATCACCATTGTTGATTCTTGTGGAAATTGTAACTTCCTTTTGTCTTAAAGAATTAAAGAAATTTTGTGTGACTGGGACAAACTGGGCTCGGGAGCTGCCCTGATTGGCAGCAGTAGAAAACAGCAAAGATGTAGCCAACAAGGCAGCCTGTTGTAGGCAATCTGCGGTCACAGGAGATGTTTGTGTTCAGGCTGCTTCTAATGTAGCATTTCCCTTGGGGTTGGCTTTAGGGGTTAAAGGTTTTTCAAGAGGAACCTTTGTTTAAACATCTTTAAAGTTTGCAATAGGGGCCCCTTTGTTGGCTGCTCTGGGAGCAGTGTGCCTGCCTTGTTCAAAACTCCCCGCTCATAAAATGCCACTTACAAACGCCTCGTGGACAGGGCTGGAACGTGGAGGGGGAGATAAGTAGGGTTTGTGTCTACAGGCACATGTGAGCTACAGACAGGCCCTGCCGGGAGTGAATAAATGAGACGTAGGAAAAACAGAGCAGAAAAAAAAGATGGAGTGCTGCTTATAAAGAACCTCAGAAACCGCAGCTACTTGCCCAGAACCAGGCAGTCCTGCTGGTGCCAGATGTCACATACGTCTCCTCCAGCTGGGCCAGGGGGCTAAGCAGCTCCTGCCACTCGCCGTTACTTCTCAGCTGTGTTTTATCCGATTTGGGCCCAAACAATAGCAAGTTGATCACCTGGGCTCTACGGGCTGGGAGGGAGTTTAGGCAGCTGCTGTAAGGGCTCCATGGAGTAGCCAGGGGAAGGGACCTGGACTTGGTGCTTTCTGATGCCTGCTGTGGGCTAGCCAGCGCCACCCCATGTAGGTACTTGTAGCACAGATGTACCTTTAGGTATCGAGGAACGTTTTTGGTTCATTCTCACACCTGGCTAAAAGGTAAAGGGTTTTAAACCAGCTCTGTTATAGCAGAGAAGGGGCAGATGTGCATGCAGGAGACTCCAGAACCCAGTGTACAGCTATGACAGCGTTTCCATGCAGGATGCCCCCACAGGCTGTTGTGCCTGATCCTGTGACTGAAGCTTTTTTGGTTCTCAATCAACTTGTCCCTCCTGGTGTGTTTTACTGGAAGCTGGATCTGTCTTCTCTTGTAACTTTGTCTGCAAACTCCTGCTTTCTCGCCTTGCAAGCCCTTGGTTGTATGTTTTAATCCATCACTAATCTGGTCCCTCTGGTCCCCACTTGGGACACCTGTAGGGATCAGCTGTGTGCCCTTGCAGAGAGATGTCAGCAGCTTAGTTTCATTCCAGACCTCAGCCTTAATGTCTCTGGGCTGTCATGCTTCAAGTTCAGGAATATTGAGTCATAGTTTGCAGACCCATAGGAGGTCACTGACCTGTGAGTCAGTCTGGAACCAACTGGTAGGAGCAGATCTGCTGAGAGCAGATGATGAGCTGAGAGTGGCTGCCCCTTGCCCAGGTTTCCTAAAACACATCTGGGTGTTCCCTCATCTTCTGAAGTGCCCTTGTTTCACCCTGGCAGAGTCTGTGCCCTCATCCTAGAATGCAGGTGGGAGAATTAGTCTTGAGTCCTGGCTCTGACAGAGCCCTCCCACAGTCTTGAGCAAGTGGCTTTGACACTCCTGGTGTCCAGTTTCCCATGTTATGAAGAGACTCAGGAGACCTGAAAGCCTCACTGGAACAACCTCAGTCTGTTCCCTGATCTGTCCTTGGTGCAAAGACCTCGTAGGTACTTTTGGCAAGAACTCAGTAAATGCAACAGAATGAGATGATTTCAACTAGTTGCTCACAGGCTGCTTTATGTGGAGTGAGGCTGAGGTCAAATGGTCCTCAGCCATGGCCTCAGATGCTGCTCCCTGCTCAGAGTCCCTGAGGAGGTCTCAGAGAAGGTTTCATGCAGCATCTGTGTTGATAACAATAGGATGATGCTGACAAATAAAGTTCCCTAGGACACCTGCTCTTCAAGTGTGGGCAGAAGTCAGGCCACTGTGACACTGGTGGAAGTTCTTATCTGGTGCATCCCAGTTCTGCAAGAGCAGTTTTTCTGTTGCCCTACTGTCAGAGGGCCATGGCAGCTGTGAAGTCAGGTGAGAACAGTTTCCTGTGCAAGATTTGGGGTTCTCCCTGTGAAAGGTATCTGGACAAAGAATTCAACCAAGTTGCTTTCCTGGCTTGAGGAGAGCCAAGAAGTCTCTGTGTGCTTTTCTGCAGCTGCCAGACTCTCCTCGCTTTCTGCTATTTCAATTAACACATAGCAGGATGGGCAGGATAAGGGGAGAGGCATGAGAATATTCTCCTGGCATGTTTCCTTATGCCAACACATTGAGTCACATCTCCAAAGTGAGAAATATGATATAAAGCTTCAGAGAAGGAGGTCAGGCAATGGATGGATGATTGCGGGGCTGAAATAGCAGAAGCTGCCTGTGGTTGTCTGTGCCATGTAAGCTTGCTGGAGGTCAGCTGGGGATATTGGTCCCAGTAGATCTGGGAGTCAGTTGTCCTGCTATTCTCACTGCTTAGAGATACCAGCTCTACAGCATCAGGACCTCAGCTGACAAACTGTGCACCAGCCCGGGAGCTGCTCTGGGCTATTTCTCTTTCCTTTGTGGTTCAATATGCATATTTCTGGGGAAAAAAATGCTCTCTAACACCTTCCTCCCAGAACAATAACTTGGGCAATGGATTGCTGCCTCAGCTTCTGGATTGCCCAGACCTCCTTCAGTCCAAAACTGAAGTGTCTTTCAGGGGCCCGTTTGCAGAAGATCATTTGGTTTTTAAAGAGAGTCAGTAAGGAGGGTCTTTCCCTGATTGATCACCCTTCTTCTAAATCTAAAAGTGTTCCAAGATCCCTCTGGCTTTGCTTAAAATACCAGTTGGGAGCAGGGCTGAGTGTGCCTGTCATGCAGCTCAGGGGACAAGTGCAACAGGTCTTAAGTGCAACAGAGAGGAGGAGAGAAGTGCCACCTGCAGTCCTGAAATAGGAACCATCTCTTGATAGCATTAATTGAACAACAGGAATTGCCTGATCACGTTCTCCTCTTGGCTAGATCTTTACCACATATTCCAAAAGGCCTTGTTTGGTTTACAAGTGAACATGGCATTTCTTCTTGCCAGTTGTTGCCACAGCAGCCCAGGTACAGCACGTTTCAGTGGGCAAGAGGCTTTCTTCCTAGCTGAGCTGTAGAGCACTGGGAGGTCTTTTAGAAATAGTTGGGTGGCAGAGAAAGACCCCACGTGGTGTCATGGAGCACATACAAAAGGTGATGTTCTGTCCGTTACTACACCTGGAATTTCCCTCCCTAGGGGGCTTCAAATGTCATCTCATATGTAAGCCTATTGGGTCTTGGACAATGTTAAGTCTGTGAGCTGTAAGACAAAGATGTCTGTCACAGCCTGCAAATGGCCCTGGACAAGAAGCCCAACTTCCTTCTGCCCTCCCCAACAATGTGCTAATCCTCATAGGTGCAGGAGCAGGTCCCATAAACTGGAGAACTGGATTTTTGGGGAGCAAGAGGAGAGATAGCAAAGTCTCTTCTGCATCTAGCAAGGTTTTCCTGTTACAGCAGTCCTGCTGATTCACTCCTGTTGGGTTTGGAGCTGTCATCCGCTTTGAGAAACACAGCCTTGTTTTTCAAGCAACACATCCTTCCAGGTGGCACCTGGCCCAGTGAAATTGCCATAGCATTGCAACCAGAGTGTTGTGATGTCCTGGAAAGAGTCTGCTCCTGTTCTCCCACGTGTATGGGTGAGAAGAACCATCAGTCTTTAAAAAGAGAGGAGGGGAAAAGACATGTGGGGCTCTGACAACTCATGCTGTTTCCCTGGTCTTAACAGGCTTGTGCTCCCTGACTCCTCCTTTCTCTGAAAACCATATTGTGGCACTCTGGTGGGATTTGCAACTTGTCACCCAGCTTCTGTGAAAGATGAACACAGCTGCTGGAGCTGTGATGAGTGCAAGGTCAAAAGTGCCTGTAAAATGGTCCTGGGGATAGATTCAGGGCTCATGGGCAGCAGAGGTACCACTGAGAGTTGTGCACTTGCTTCAGGGAGGGAAGTAAACCTTCAGATTGTGAGAGCACTTTGAAGATTGTGGATTGTGTTGGGAGAAATCAGCCTCTAGCAAACTCTCAAGGAAAGGGTGGATCCAGTTCCACAGCTGTCTCAGGCCTCCTCTGTTCACATGTCTTGAAGGTCTTGCAGATACATGGACAACATCCCAGTGGTTCATCAGGGCTTCCACAGCAAAGTCTAACATCAAGAGGTGCCTCCGGGCTGATGTAAGTTGTTTGCATCTCTCCAGATAGCTCTGATGGCTTCATTGTCCCCCATGTCTGGGGTGAGACATGCTTCAGTCGTCCTCTCTTAGTCCTATGTGCACTTTTTAGGCAGCCTTTTTCTTAGACATGGACCTGGAAGATGGCTTGCTGTCCTGCTGAGGACAGGAAAATTTGTCTCCCCATCCTCCAGTCTGAGGCCAGCTCTTGCTGTCTTTCTGTTGTGCTGACAGGACTCTGGTGTCCTAAGCACATGGAGTCTGTGTTCAGTCTTTTGAGCCTACTGAGAGGGTTTTTTGGACACTTCCCTCAAATAACACTGATCTGGCACCTGCTAAAACTGCCTGGTTGGATCTTCACAAAGAATACCCCTGAAGAACAAACCAGGGTACAGGGAGAGACTGGTGAGGTAGGTAAGACTCAGGAAAACAATGTCTAGGGTTGCTCTATCATCAGCCAAGGCTTCCAGCACAGAAATATGTTCTGTTAGTTGGTAGTACATATGGCATCAGTGCCATGCACCCCTGCCACGCATGCCCAGGCAAGCTGTACATGTCTTTTCCTGTGCACAAGATGCTGTACAGGCCAATCCTCCAGCCTTGCTTCTGTTTGGTTACAGCATGCTCCGTCAGAGGCTCCCAGCTGTTCCTCACTCCTTGAAACGTTTGGTGATCCCTTGTCCTGGGTGCTCACAGGGTCTGATGTAAGGGCAGAGCTGCTGCTGCTCCCACAATGTGCCAAGGGACTGCCAATCCCAGGCAGGTGCCTGAAGTTGTGTTTTGTGCTCAGCTAAAGGCTCACAGTATCACAGTATAGCAAGGTTGGAAGAGACCTCAAAGATCATCAAGTCCAACCCACTACCACAGACCTCAAGACTAGACCATGGCACCAAGTGCCACGTCCAAACGTGCAGATTTCATACATCTAATGTGCACAGATGTATGAAATCCTGCATGTGGTTGAGACCTGGCTTGTGACTCCACAGCCATGGTCCATAACCTGCTTGCTTTCTTGTGACACTGTGGTCAGGACTTTTCCTGGGGCTGTGAATTCAATGCCACCACCTGAGCCTTTCACCCCTTCTCTCTCTCTCTCTGCTTCCCATCCCAAATTCAATATATAAAGCCCCCACCCCTGTAACAACAGGAAGGGTTGGGAGTCAGCTGTGTCACTCACCCTGCTCCATGCCATGCCCTGTCCTTTGGGTTTGCCCAAGGAAGGCTATGCCCAGGTTTGAGTTGGGCAGATGAAGTGGAATATTCAGAGCATTTCTGCTAACCTGTAGCCAGCAGAGAGCTGCCAAGGAGGCCATGCTGAAACCTGAAGCGGCTGTTTTTCCCGAGACTCAGCACTTGGCAGGCAGAGCAGACAGGCAAGTGGTAGAGCAGGGATGGATGCAAGTGCCCTGGAAGGCAGCACTGCCAGTGCAGTGCCAAGGGAAGGTGCTTGGGGAAGGCCTGCTGGCTTACCTGCTTGCCTCTGGGGATTCATCTCCATGTCCTTTTTGTCTGAGATCACAGAGAGAGCCAAGAGGAGGATGGAGTCATTGCTGACCTTTCTGTCCTTAGATGTAGCTCTTCTGTCACCCTCTTTTGCACCACAAATTGGGTATCTCCTTCAGCAGGGACAAGAAGCAGCTGGCTTTCCCTTGTGTAGGTCAGGAGATGGTCCAAGTGTCCCTCTCAGCTTGGCCACGTCAGGGTTCAGCTGAGCCAGCCCAGCCAGCAGCACTCCCTTTTTCCCTTTATAGCTCAGCATTATCTCAAGGTCTCTGGTGCTGCAGTGGGTGCTGTGTTTGCCTTGCCTCACAGCACCTGCCTGCCAGCCGTTCACTTCCCACCCTGCTCCCTCCCATTCCCAAATGGTTACAGGAGGCGTGGGGGAAGTCTGGCTGAGTGAAGGGAACCCCTCCTGGGGGCTGCAAGCCAGCCCCAGGGGACTGAGGACAATAGGTATCAGGGAAGCTGTCCAACAAGGGATCATAGGAGAGATACTTGGGGTCATCTGTTCTGTCACTTTTGTTTCCTTTCCCCATCAGCCCTGCTGCTTGGACGTTATATTGAACTGGAGACCAGTGGACTGCTTAGCCTGGGTCTGTGCTGCCAGGACTGGTGCTGGTTGCCTGGCAGAGGTGCTGTGCCCTGCCCTGTCCAAACAGCATCAGACCCTCCAGCCAAGACTTCATCCAGAGCCGAGATGCTGTTAAAAATAGATCAGTCATGAACTGTTTTTTCTCCTCCTTGGTTCCTGGCCCGAGGGCTCATTCCTCTCTCTGGGCTGGCTTTGAAGCTCTCCAAATGCTGCGAGACAGCGGCTGCGTGCTAGGCTGCCATTGCAGGGAGGCTTGGACAGCAGAGAGCTGCAGAAACTTTATAGGTGACAGAGCTGGCCCCAAAATACTGGGTGGTTAGTGAGTGCTTTCTTCCCCCCGCCCCCCCCCCCCAAAAAAAAAAAAAAAAAGGCATCACTGGAAAAAGAATCTCCTAAAGAAATGGGGTTGGGATAGGAGGGTCTGTTTGCTCCCCCCACTTCCCTGTGATGCGTGTGTGAGGGGACAGGAGCACTCAAGCTCTCCTGGTCACAAAGCAATGCTTGCCTCAGCTCTGCAGCTGCCTAGAAAACTCCTGCCAGGCTGCAGCCTCCTGTCACCATCACAATTCTGTGTGATCCTGCAGCTTCTCCAGCCTGGGAGCTCCTCACCCTCACTGCAGAGCACCCCACGTCCCAGCCTGGCTGGGCTGTGCGTGTTCCCCAGGAAAGGGCTGGGTCTCTTGCGCTGACACTGCTGTTCTGGATCCCAGATCCCTCTTGTAGCCTTTTCCTGTCCTTTTGCTTCTTCAATATCATTTTTCAGGTGTGAACACTGAGTCTGGAGATAATTTTAAGATGCAGCTGTGAAGCCTATTATTGGTGTCCCTGCTATCAAACATACGAAGTTCAGGGCTGCACGTAACCAGCAAGCAATTAAATGGCAGCTCTGGTGATGAATTACAACTAGGACCTCCTGGGGCTAAATAAATATTGGCTGATAACTCCAGATAAAACACATTTCCGTGGGCCTTCTTTAAAGCACCCATCCACTATCTGTGCCTGGTCATGGCATTGCATGTCTCCTAAGGGAAGCAGCATTAACTGTGGCATTTTCCCCACCCTAGCACCCTGGGTTTCTAACCAGAGCTGGAATAAAAATAAACCAAATAAATCCATGTCCCTGCAGGAGCCAGGCAAGAGCAGAGAAAGGCATGGCAAGGCAACAGAGGTGGGCAGGGAGGGAGACAACTGAGAAGCTGGGTGAGTGGTCTAAATACCCTTTCCCCCAACTATCCCACTTCAGACAGATTAAAAAGCTGTTGGGGTGTGGAACATCCCTCAGAAAAGCCAGCAGGATCCTGGTGACAGGTGATGAGATCCCTGGGGTGATGTGAGGAAGGAGAACAGCAGGCTGGCAGTGCTTCACCCAGCACCCTTGCGGGTGTGAACCATCTGCCTGGGCACAGATATACTCTGTGCCTGCTCCAAAGGCAGTTTGGAAAAAAGGCAATGAGTAAATGTATAGAGCTTCTTGGAAAAAAACTGGTCATCGACAGTGACTTTGAGAGACTCGTGAGCAAGTTTTTGTCTGTGCTGGTGTTTCATCTAGGGACTTCTCCTGTGTGCATGAAGTGGCAGGAAGGTTGGTGCTGTGTGTCCCCAAGAGCAGCTTTCCCTCTGGCTGTGGAGAGCAGCCACACCGCCAGTGAGAAAGCATTTGGCTGAACATCCCATCCGCCTGCTTTACAAGTGAAAATAGGGCTTGGCCAATGGCCAGCTCCACCCTGAGCAGAAAATCAGACCCCTTGGCAGATCACTACTGCAGCAATGAAATTTAGCTGTGCTGAGGCTGCCAGTCCTCAAATGGGAAAAGTCCCACTTGGGTTCAGAGAAGTTTGAGCATGGATCTGACAAAACTGCTGCAGCCCAGGGTTTGTGGCATCCCTGGGGACACTCACTGCAAACAAGCATGGCCCTGCAGCTCAGCCTGCCCTCGGCACTGATTGCATGACCTCTTCTCTCCACAGCAGGTCTCCCCAGCCCTGGCTGTGAGGTCTCGCTGAGTCATGATGAAGCTCCTACGCATTGCCCCTGTCCTCCTGCTTCTCCTGACAATGTTGGAAGCCAGACCAAAACCTGCAGGTGAGCCCTGACCAGTGGGAGTTTCTTGGAGGAGAGAATGTGAGTGTGAGAGGACAGCAAAGCCCTCAGAGGACAGTTTGCTGCTTGAGGTGAGGGGACCCGATGCCATTGGAGGATCCCCCTCAGGGATGGGATCCAGTGCTGCCCAGGGCAGTAGAAGCCCAATGCTGGCTTGGTGGGTCTGGTGCCACTTGCCTCAGGCACATCTTTAGCCTTGGAAGGAGGCACAGGTATGATGGAGAATGTGGGTCTCCTGACAGGAGGGACAAAGCAAACCCAGGGCACTAGCCTCTCTTCTCCCAGGGCAAAGGTGGATAAATCAATTCCAGTTTACAAACAGTGAAGGCACCAAATGGAGAAAAGAGCTGGGTATGTCTTGGAGACCTTCGGAGCAATGGAGGTGACAGCCTGGGTCTGGGCATCATCCCAAAGGTACTCGAAGTGTTTGCTTACCATTAGCGCCAAATTTTACCAGCCTTAGGTATGCATGAGCCAACCAAAATATGTTCATTGGCACTTCACCTGCTGAATGCTGTCCTGCTTTGCACTGGATATAGCACCCATATATCCAGAAGAGGCTCTTTGGCTCAATCCCCACCATGTGCGTGCCCTGTGGTGTGCTTTTTGCTATCCCGTTTTCTGCCCTTAAAAAAACCACAACAACAAAGCCAGCTCTCGTTTTAGGCAGAAACTAGCAATATACAGTAAAAACGGGGGGGGAGGCTGGAGCTGGGGGAACAGAAGAACTGTTCAAAGCAGTGGTTTTGTGCTTGGCATCGCAGCAGCAGGGTCCATGCAGTGTAGAGGTCTGGAGCTGCAGCTCTCAGAGGACAGCATGGGGTACTGGGCTGGTTTATACTCTAATTATCTGGGGCAAAGATGAAGACCCTGCTGTCTACAGCTGTGCCTAAACCTTGCCAGGGCAGATGTCCACAGAGGTGTTTGTGTTTCTGCAGCTCCTAGGGCTGCTGGCTGTGAAATGCAGGGAGTAGGATCCGGTTCTGGCTGAAGTGACAGCGTTGGGGAGAAGGGGAAAATGTATTTCCCTACAGCCCCATGGTCAGGGCACATTTTCCCAGCCTGGCACTCCTGGTCTGACAGCACCCTCTGTGGGTTTATACGGCAGTGGGAAGGTGCTCATCTGGGTGGGTTTCTCACACCTGCCCTCTCCATCCCACACCAAGCACCCTTCCAGCCACTCAACAGGGATGCTTCCACTTCCAGCCCTGCTTCTTGCAGGCACCAAGGAAGCCAAACTGTCTCTTTGCCTTCTTCCAGCCCTGAAGTGCAGAACAGGTCCCCTGGACATCGTGTTTGTGATTGACAGCTCCCGCAGCGTGCGCCCCTTCGAGTTCGAGATCATGCGGCAGTTCATGATGGACATCATTGGCAGCCTGGATGTGGGCCCCAATGCCACACGGATTGGGGTGATCCAGTACTCCAGCCAGGTGCAGAACATCTTCTCCCTTAAGACCTTCTTCACGCGAGAAGACATGGAGAAGGCCATCAACAGCATCATCCCGCTGGCCCAAGGCACCATGACTGGGCTGGCCATCCAGTACGCCATGAACGTGGCCTTCAGCACACAGGAGGGGGCACGCCCTCTGCACAAGAAGATCCCTCGTATTGCAATCATCGTGACAGACGGGCGGCCCCAGGACCGTGTCACTGAGGTGGCCACCCAGGCCCGGAATGCTGGCATTGAGATCTACGCCGTGGGCATCCAGCGGGCAGACATGAACTCACTGCGGGCCATGGCCTCGCCGCCGCTGGAGGAGCACGTCTTCCTGGTGGAGTCCTTCGAGCTCATCCAGCAGTTCGCTAAGCAGTTCCAGGACAAGCTCTGCGGTGAGTGAGAGCTGCAGCAGAAGAGCAGTCTGGGTGTCCCTGCTGCCTGCTGCTCACCATGCAGATGACTACTTCCAGGGGTCTGTTTGCGGTAGCTGCCCTTGCTAGGAGTAGTGTGAACAGGGAAGAAGCTTGATTGGGTGTTGGGACAGGTGGCTTTTCTTCTCACCTGCCCTCTGCAGAGGTGAGCTCAGGAAAGGCTTGGAAGCATTGCAAGCAAGCATTTTTCTTCACTTGTGCCCAGCAGCTCTTCTCCAAGCCAGGATATCATAGCAGCACTGATTGGAACATTAAAGAGCAGATGGGGATGAGTGACATGTCCCAGAGCCCTGTATACATTTCAGTGTGGCTCCTCCTCGGAAACGTTTATGGCATCTGCTGCAGGCACCTTTGTGTTTAATAAAGCCCTGTACGTGTGTGGCTGCTGTGGAGCATGCAGCCAGGCTCAGCCAGGAGCTGGGTTTGTACCGTGGCTCTGCTATCATGGGTCAGGAGCTCACAGACTGAGACCTGTCTGACCTCGCCTCTGCTGGTAGGCTTTACTGGAGACCTGGCACAGAGTGAGCTGGCAAGACTACAGCAGGAGACTAGAGGGGTCTAGAGCACAAGTCTTGTGAGGAGTGGCTGAGGGAACTGGGCTTTGTTTATCCTGGAGTAAAGGAGGCTGAGGGGAAACCTCCTCACTCTCTACAACTCCTTAAAAGGAGGTTGGACCCAGGCGGGGGCCAGTTTCTTCTCACAAGGAACAAGTGATAGGACAAGAGGAAATGACCACCAGGGGAGGTTTAGGCTGGATGTGAGGAAGAATTTTTTTCCAAAAAAATGTTGTCAAGAACTGGAACAGGCTGCCCAGGGCAGTGGTGGAGTCCACATTCCTGGAGGGATTTAAAAGCCATGTAGATGTGGTACTGAGGGACATGGTTTAATGGTGACCTGGCAGTGCTGAGTTAAGAGTTGGATTTGATCATCTTAAAGGTCTCTTTCAATCAAGATGATTCTATGACCTTTCCTATGTGCTTCAGCATCTGTGGAGGGGCAGAAGACAGTTGCTAACGTGTTTCAGGCAGTGTTTCCTAGCCAGGAGCACGTGTTTGCAGGGCTGCATGCCATGGTGAGCCCTGCTTGTTAGGGTGGGAGTTCAGGGCTGACCAAACATGGTTCTCTGGGGCCCTAATGTGGTCCTACTCCAGATGCCTTTGCTTACAAACCCCTGTCTGTCACCTGCCTGCCCTGCTGCTCACTTCCCAGCCAGCTCTGCAGGCTTCTGGCTGTACCTTCAGCATTACCCAGCTGAGCTCCAGCTTTCACTTACTCAGCTCAAGCTATTGACAGTGTCAATTAATACTCAAGTAGATCAGGGAGCTGAAGTGGTTCAGAAACCTGCCCCACAGTGTCTATGCACTGGAAACCAGTGGGTGAGTGCTGGGGCTGTGTGGGCCACCCTGATGGCTTTGACTTCAAGGCTTGGCATGAGCTAGGGTCCCTGTGCATCTGGCATGTCCACGGGCTTCTCTGATAGGGACAATGGTTTTAAACTTGAGCAGAGCAGATTTAGATTAGACGTCAGAAAGAAGTTTTTTACTATGGGGGTAGTGAGACACTGGAAAGGGTTGTCCAGAGAAGTTATGGATGCCTCATCCCTGGAAGTGTTTAAGACTAGGCTGGATAAGTCTTTGAGCAACCTAGTTTAGTAGGAGATGTCCCTGCCCATGGCATGGAGGTTGGAACTAGATGATCTTTAAGGTCTCTTCCGACTCAAGCCTTTCTGTGATTCTATGATACCTTCTGTCTTGCAGGACTGAACATGTGCATGGAGCAGGAGCATGGTTGCCAGCACAGCTGCATCAGCACCCCTGTCTCCTTCTACTGTGAATGCAACCCTGGCTACAGGCTCAACGTGGATGGAAAGAGCTGTTCCCGTAAAAATCCTTTTTCTATCCTAGTTCTCGTAGAGGGCCTGTGGTTCTGGGTCTCAGAGGGAAGCTGAAACACAATAGAGGACCCAGTGAGGCCAGAAACAGCCTGGGAGTTCTGCTCACTGGGCACGCAGCTTCCTGGGTCTGTAACAGATGTGGATGGTGCGCCACATTCTAAATCCTGGTCAGCTCTCTAAGATGGGACACTTGATGCTTGGGCCCAACCTGTCGTCACCTGAAAGAGCTCCAGGCAGTGGGTACTGGATGATGCATATCTCATCTCAAGTGCAACAGTGGTTTGGCCCTGTATGCTGAGTGCAAAGCTGTATGACTTGGGCCAGCCACCACCTTGGGACTTTTCTTGTTTCATGGTGCTGGCAGCTGCTTGGTTGCCCTGAGGAGGTCAGGGCAGGAGGGTGATGGATGTCCTGTTCCTTCACAGCCATCGACGCCTGTGCAGATGGGAGACATGGCTGTCAGCACATCTGTGTCAGCACTCGTGGGTCATACTCGTGCCACTGCCACATGGGTTACTACCTAAACCAGGACAGGAGAAGCTGCTCTAGTAGGTGTCTTCTCCTTTTCTGTCCCTTTTTCTATTTGCTTCTCACTCTCCCTCTGTCTCTTGTCTTTCTCTTCCTTCCCATCTCTTTCCTTCTCTCACCAGTGATCGATTACTGCAGCTTCGGAAACCACAGCTGCCAGCACGACTGTGTGAGCATCCCCCACGGGCACTACTGCCGCTGCCGCAGCGGCTTCACGCTGCAGCCTGACGCCAAGTCCTGCAGGGGTATGTCCTGGCACAGCATAAAAGGCAGATCCCTTCATGTGCTGCCCAGTCCCCAGAGGAAGGGCTGTTCCCAGACCACCCCCCTTGAACAGAGATAACCCCATGACCCTGGCTTGTCTTCCAGCCACTGACCTCTGCAATGGGGTGGATCATGGCTGCGAGTTCAAGTGTGTGAGCACGGAGGGCTCCTACCGCTGCATGTGCCCTGAGGGCAAACAGCTCCAGGCTGATGGCAAGGCCTGCAGCAGTGAGTACTTGGATATGGCTCTTGGCATTCTCCTCATCTGGGCTCTCTGCTGGAGGGGGCTTACCAGGCTGGGCTTCTAGGTAGGACTTTCTCTGAGGTGGGTTGAAAAACTACGGAGAGCTGGCTGGGCTTGAGGTGGGGGCCTGCTGGTGGCAGGGGTGGATGTGGGCTCACGTCCTCAGAGACAAAGCAGAGCTTTGAGGAAAGGTGCAGGAAAAGGGAGATTAGGAAAGACTTTCAGAGGATGTTGGGGTGGCAGTGGAGGCTTTTGGGATGAGACTCCTGGGTACACTTTGTCCCACTTCCTGGCCTCACCCTGCTAGGAGGTTCACTGGCCATCTTCACTGTGACAGTGGCCCTGGCCAGGCTGGTCCCTTCCCACCTTCTCCCTGTGCCCACAGAGTGTGGGTCCGGACATGTTGACCTGGTGTTGGTGATCGATGGCTCCAAGAGTGTCCGGCCCCAAAACTTTGAGCTGGTGAAGCAGTTTGTGAACCGCATTGTGGACCTGCTGGAGGTGTCCCCCCATGGCACGCGGGTGGGGTTGGTGCAGTACTCCAGCCGTGTCCGCACTGAGTTCCCCCTCAACAAGTACCACAGTGCAGATGAGATCAAGAAGGCAGTGACAGAGGTGGAGTACATGGAGAAAGGCACCATGACAGGCCTGGCCCTCAAGCACATGGTGGAGCACAGCTTCTCTGAGTCGGAAGGTGCCAGACCTCTCTCCCACAACGTTCCCAGAATTGGACTTGTCTTCACGGATGGGCGCTCCCAAGATGACATCTCTGAATGGGCCAGGAGAGCAAAGGAGTCAGGTGAAGGGAACTGGGGACCCCCAAACTGCAGCGCTTTGGACATCCCAGCATGGTTCTTTTGGGGTGGACGGCTCTGGGGAAGGCTGCAGTGCCCACATGTGGGGTGATGCATGACCCAGGTCTCAGGGGCCAGCTATGCCTCTTCTGTGATTACAGAGCACTCTGAGCAACATCCTTTGTGTAGCAGCTGCACCGCAGTCGTGCTGCCACACTCCTGCCTGTCCTTCCCAAACTCCTATTGTGTATTTGGGAACACCAGGGGAAATCCTGTATCCTCAACATTGCTCCTGCTGGGCTTGGGGCTGCTTGGTGCAGGATGGCCAGCACAGTGCCCATGATCTGCCCTTGCCATGCAGGGATTGTTATGTTTGCTGTGGGTGTTGGCAAAGCTGTGGAAGAGGAGCTGCGAGCGATTGCCTCTGAGCCAGTGGAGCAGCACTTCTCCTACTCAGCAGACTTCACCACCATGTCCCACCTTGTGGAGAACTTCAAACTGAACATCTGCCCAGGTGGGTGCTGCCGGTGCTGCCAGCTCTGCCTATGCCAGGGGCTCAGCTGCAGTTTGGAGGGAGTGCTCCTCTCCCCAGCAGGGCTGGTTGTGTGTTTATTACCTAGTGGCTCGTGCCCCAGGACTGAACCTGTTGGGGCTGTAGAGATGGGTCTCAGGAGGAGGTGGAGCTGGGGGTATTTCATGTAAAAGGAATGTCACATGAGCATCCATCCCAGTACCATCGAAAGAGCAGGGGCTGGGGTCACACCCTGCCCCAGCTCCTAGGGTGGTACTCATCCAGCCCTGTGCTTCTGCTGCTGATGGTTGCAGGAAGACCATGATGGGTTACTGTGAGAGTGTCCCTGCCCTGGGACAAGCTTGGACTCCCCAGTGTTCCTGGGAATCCTGTGGGGCTGCAGATGTGAGGTCAGAAGCCTCCCTGCCACCCCAGCTTGAAGGCCAAGTGCAGGTCAGCACTGTCTGTCCTTGGCACGTTGTGGCCATGTGTGTGGCAGCTCCATGGGATGCCTGGTGAGACGCCTGGTGGGATGCCAGGCAGCAAGCTCGCCGGGCTTACAGGGATACAGCCTGGTGAAAAGAGAAGAAAACAGAGGGAGAGGCCCAAGGCTCAAGTCCAGCCCCAGTAGGTGGCTGTAGGGACAAGGGACTGGTTCTGTGTGAGAGCAGGGCAGAGCTGGGTGCTGCGGGACCATGGCTCTGATTACACCCAAATTCCTGTGGTCACAGAGGAAGGCAAAGGAGTGACAGAGATCCGCAGCCCATGCGAGTGTGAGGCACTGGTGCAGTTCCAGACAAACACTGTGGCCATCCTGCAGAGCCTCACTGAGAAAAATATCCTTTGGGGTGATGCCTGGGCTTGTGGGTGCAGGGCAGCCTGGGCATGGACTGCATGTGGGGGAGGGAAGGACGGATAAATGGGAGCAGGGAAAATTTCAGGCTTCTTCAAGGGGAAAAAACTCTTTCCTACCAGACTCTCTGGCTCATGCTTTTCTTTAGCAAGATCACTTGCTCAGATGACGTCCAGACTCGAGGACTTGGAGAAGCAGCTTGCCCACAAGAAGTGATCCTTGCAGAGAGCTGCAGCACTCAGATGGGGCACAGGGGACCTACAGTAGCTCCATGGCATTGTTATTGCTAGGTTATTGTAAAGCATCAGTGTTTGTTCTTGTATCACAAAACCCCAAAGCGGGGGAGGACATGGAGTATATTTAAAATGACAAAAATCTTTTTAAAAAAATCAAAAAAAGAACTTGAGGGGAAACCCCAGCTGCAAAGTCAAAAGGTCCAGCCATCACTGTTGCCTTGGTCCTCTGAAGGTCTGGGGTGAGATAGGATGACTGCGGGTAGGCTGGGTCTTGGACAAGGAGACACGATACCCAGCCTTTTCCAGGAGTGACTGGGATGAAGCAGCCCCTGCGCAGCCACCCTGGCCTCTGGTGCCCAGAGAACTGCTTTGCAAGAGAAAAAACCTGCAATGAACGCACCCAGAGAGCTGTCAGCTCAGCATCTGCTGCCACGGTGGGGCAAGGAGAGCTGGGTGCTGTGGGCAGTGTGTGTGGATGGATGTTGCCAGCTGGCTACCAGCATAATGCCTAGGTGTGTGCCTATGGGAAAGCAGGTGGCAGGAATCAGAAGTCCTCTTGCCCCTGTTTCGGTAGAGTTGTTTGGGAATTGGTCGTTTTCTTGTTTGATTTTTTTTTTTTTTTTTAAATTGCATAGCAAAATGGTAATAATTCTTTCTATAAATATCTACGTGTGTGTACATATATGCATATATATAGTTCATTTTGAGAACAGAGTAGTGCTATTTTTCAACACTTCTTTTATACGAAGACATTTCTACCCCAACAGTTAGTACCTTACATAAATTCAGGTTAAAGTCAAATATGTCTTTTGGCCGAAGATGTACGGCAATGATTTAATACAACTAGGCTCTGAAGTCTTCTTTAAGAGGGCCAAGCACCAGTAGGTGGAGCAAGCAGATTACAGAATCACAGAACGGTTGGACTGTTCGAGGTTGGAAGATCGAGTCCAACCCCCCTAATAGAATAGATCATGCAGGAATGCATCCAGTTGGGTTTTGAATGTCTCCAGAGAATGAGACTCCATGACCTTTCTGGGCAGTCTGTTCCAGTGCTCTGTCACCTCCACAGTGGAAATTTTTTTTTTTTTCTTATGTTCACATGGCACCTCCTCTGCTCCAGCTTGCACCCACTGCTCCTTCTCCTGTCATTGTACACTACTGAGAAGAGCCTGGTTCCATCTTTCCAACACTCGCCCCTCACATACTCATAACCACTGAGGTCATCCCTCAGGCTCCTATTCTCCAAGCTACGGAGTCTCTTCTTCAGCCTTTCCTCACAAGGGAGATATTCTGCTCCCTTAATCATCTCTGTGGCTCTGTGCTGGATTCTTTCAAGCAGTTCCCTGAGGTCCTTCTTGAACTGAGACCCCCAGAACTGGACACAATATCCCAGATGTGGCCTCACAAGGGCAGAGTAAAGGGGGAGGAGACCTACTAATGACCTACTCACCACACTGCTTCTAATACACCCCAGGATCCCACTGCCCTTCTTGGCCACAAGGGCACAGTGCTGGCTCATGGTCATCCTGACCTCCAGGTCCCTCTCCTCTGTGGTGCTCTCCAACAGGTCAGGCTCCAGCCTATACTGGTCCATGGGGTTGTTCTTTCCTAGATGCAAGACTTTACACTTTTCCTTGTTGCATTTCATTCAATTTCTCCCTGTCCAACTCTCCAGCCTGTCCAGGTCCCACTGAATGGCAGCACAGCCTTCAGGTGTCAGCCACTCCTCCCAGTTTTGTGTCATCAGCAAACTTGCTGATAGTGCTCTCTGTTCCCTCATCCAGGTCATCAATAAATATATTGAGTGGTACTGGTCCCAGTACTGACCCCTGAGAGACTCTGCTAGATACAGGCCTCCAACTAGACTCTGAACCATTGTCCACAACTCTCTGACTTTTTTCCTTCAACCATTTCACAATCCACCTCACTACCCAATCATCCAGACCACATTGCCTCAGTTTAGCTGGAAGGCAGCTGTGGGAGAGAATGTCAAAAGCTTTCCTGAGATTAAGATAACCCACATCCACTCCACTACCATCATCTGTCCACCTGACTGTGTCCTCATAAAAGGCTATCAGGTTGGTTAAACATGACTTCCCCTTGCTAAAACCATGTTGACTGCCCCCAATGACCTTCTTATCCTAGATAAAAATGTCAAATATTACAGTTCTATAGCTACATTTACAGCAGCAGCTTTTAAGGTAACTACAAATGGTTTTAGGGGAGGGTGTCTTAAAATTTTTTTGCAGAGTATCATATCTCAATGAAGAATGAAATCACTTAATCACTGTATCCTTCATTATATAAAGTCAGAGCTAACTTTGAAATTATCTGTTTATAACAGAAACCAAAGATTAAAAGGGGAAAACATGCACAATATTTGTATTCTATTGACACTTGAAGCTCTGTATTAGTCTTGAGTCTAGGGTGTCACAGATGTAATGTAAGTATAATTTGAAGACCTTATATGTGATTCACACTTCTTTCATTTAGACCATAGTTTGCCCAAATAAAAACAAATAAACAAACAAAACCAATTTAGCTAAAGTCCTGTGTTACTGCTGCCTCTCATTGACTTGTTCCTCCCATAGAATCATTAAACCTTCAAGATCGAGTCCAACCATAACCCAGTTACCATGACCACTACACTATATCCTGAAGCTCCACATCTACATACTCCTTGAATGCCTCCAGGGATAGCAACTCCTCCACCTTCCCCAGGCAGGTTCTTCCAATGCCTCATCACTCTCTCAGGAAAGAAGTTAGTCCTAATGTTCAGTGTAAACTCCCCCTGGCATGACTCAAATCCATTTCCTCTCACCCTGTTGCTAGTTACTTGGGAGAAGAGACCAACACCAGCCTCACTTCAACCTCTTTTCAGGTAGTTGTAGAGAGCAATAAGATGTCCCCTTAGCCTTCTCTTCTCCCAGCTAAACAACCCCAACTCCCTCATCCCCTCCTCATATGATGTGCCTCCCCAAACCCAACATTGCTCTTCTCTGGATGTGTTTCAGCACCTCAATGTCTTTCCTATACTGTGGTGCCCAGAACTGAATACAGTGCTCAAGCTGTGGCATCACCAGGGCTGAGAACAGGGGCACAATCACTTCCCTGCTCCTGCTGGACACACTGGTTTTGATCCAGGCCAGGATATCATTGGCCTTTTTGGCCACCTGAGCACACTGCTAGCTCATGTTCAGACAGTCATCCACCAGCACCCCCAGATCCTTTTCCGCTGCGGTGCTTTCCAGCCACTCTGCTCCAAGCTTGTAGGATTGCTTGGGGCTGTTGTGACCAAAGTGCAGGACCCAGCACTTGGTCTTGTTAAATCTCACTCCAGTGACCTCAGCTCATCAATTNAACTCCTCCACCTTCCCCAGGCAGGTTCTTCCAATGCCTCATCACTCTCTCAGGAAAGAAGTTAGTCCTAATGTTCAGTGTAAACTCCCCCTGGCATGACTCAAATCCATTTCCTCTCACCCTGTTGCTAGTTACTTGGGAGAAGAGACCAACACCAGCCTCACTTCAACCTCTTTTCAGGTAGTTGTAGAGAGCAATAAGATGTCCCCTTAGCCTTCTCTTCTCCCAGCTAAACAACCCCAACTCCCTCATCCCCTCCTCATATGATGTGCCTCCCCAAACCCAACATTGCTCTTCTCTGGATGTGTTTCAGCACCTCAATGTCTTTCCTATACTGTGGTGCCCAGAACTGAATACAGTGCTCAAGCTGTGGCATCACCAGGGCTGAGAACAGGGGCACAATCACTTCCCTGCTCCTGCTGGACACACTGGTTTTGATCCAGGCCAGGATATCATTGGCCTTTTTGGCCACCTGAGCACACTGCTAGCTCATGTTCAGACAGTCATCCACCAGCACCCCCAGATCCTTTTCCGCTGCGGTGCTTTCCAGCCACTCTGCTCCAAGCTTGTAGGATTGCTTGGGGCTGTTGTGACCAAAGTGCAGGACCCAGCACTTGGTCTTGTTAAATCTCACTCCAGTGACCTCAGCTCATCAATTTACCCTGTCCAGATCTCTCTGCAAAGCCTTCCTACCCTCAAGCAGATCAACATTCCCACTCAATTTAGTGTCACCTGCAAACCTGCTGATGGTGCCCTTGATGCAGTCACCCAAATCGTTAATAAAGATATTAAACAGAACGGGAAGATTTTAAGCAGAACTTCCTTTGGTTTTTGTTTGTTTATTTGTTTGTTTGTTTTTTCCTGGTAAATACTGTTGTAATTTATAGTGGAAGAACACAAAAACCCACAGGAAAAACAGACTACATGGAACAAGAGTCACACTTTCAGGAGGTGCAACAGGACCTCATTCCCCTGACAACATAAACTCTCTTCTTTTATGTTGAGAATGCTTAAATCTGAGCTTGTAAGTACAAACAGACATTAAGTATAACTGCAAGGTAAAATCAAAGGTGGAACTTCTTTTTCCAGAACTTGATATATTTTAATTCCTCTCTATTTGTTTGCAGTGCTCATTTCAGAGGTAGCTGGAGGCTTGTATTGTACCAGCAACTTGCTCATAGGTGCCCAACACTAGTTAGATGTATTTTTTTTTTTAATTTGCATATGACTGGAAAGTGTACTTAAAGGTTTTACTTGTCTGTCTGTTTTGAATACTAATTGTGGCTACAGTCCTGTAGTGAGCTGTGTGTGAATAGCTTGGCAAGACTTCAGTCCCTGCATTTTTATTATTTCACATTTGATAAATTGTCAAAAGAGTGGGTTTTATATGTCTGCTTTATGAATATTTAGAACTGAGGTATACTGTGCTCTTCATCCACCCTGGGTTAGCCTGCAAAGTTCTAAATACTTGTTCTAAGAAAGCTGATGGAATTAGTATTGATGGCAGCAAGCTGCAGCATAGGAAGGTTACCTTCTCTAAGTCCCCATGGCCTTGCTTCGCTTTTTTTACAGGCAGCAAGTGCTGCTACAAAATTAGTTTGGAAATCAGCTGACACATACCTGAAGTTATGTTAAAATTGTATCCAAATCTGTTCGTGTTCTATTAAACATCTACTTCAGTCAATGGTCTTTTTTTCTTTATTGAAACGGCAAAAGTGTTGCTTGGTGTAGCAAGTGCTCCACGAGTACTGTTCTAATTAGCACTTTCACCTCTCTGTGCTCAGGGCTGGCAACTTACGTTTTAATCCCTCGTGCATATAACCCGCTCGTTAATTATAAATAGAGCACCGCTGTGACTCCGCGGGTCGCTCATGGCCGCAGCGCCCGGTACCACGCACGCTGCCAGCCACGCGTTTAACCGATGGGAGCGGCTGCCCGGCACAGGGAGCTTTCCTGGGACCGCTTCCTCGACCCCGCCGGGCCTGCCCTCGGGGGCGCGCTAGAAACCAGCTGTGACAGAGCGGCAGACCCAGTCCCACCGCCGCGCCCATCGGCCGGGGCGAAGCAGAAGCGAACTGGGCGGCAACCACAGGGGCCGCTGGGAGCAGCCGCTCGGCGCCGGGCGGGGCCCGGTGGGGACTGCAAGTACCGTGATGCGCCAGCGCGGGGAGGGGGCGGGTCCCGGGGCGCCGGCGGGGCCGTACTACAGGCCCCAGAGTGCCTGGCGCCGCCCGCCGCCCTCTCTCGCGGAGGCTGGTTCCTATTTAAATCCAGGCAGCGAGGAAAATGGCGGCCAGAGGTTGAGTGTGGGGGAGACGAGGGGAGAGAGACGCAGCTGAGCTTTGGCTCCTTTCCCAGGTGAGTGGGGTTTGGAGGGAGGGAATAACGAGTGGAGGGAGGAGAGTTCCAGTTCTTGTTCCCCTGCTTCTAGCGCCGGGGTGGGACTGCGATGGGGGAGGGAGGGCGGGCTGCCCCTCGCCGGCGAAGGGAGCAGCCTGGGGCTGGCGCTGAGGGGCGGCTCTCTTCTCTTCCTTTCCCCTCGCCCCCCTCCCCGCTATGGATGTGTCTCCCTGAAGGGAGGAGGAGCGCGAACGGGCTGTGTGTGACGAGTAATCCCAGAATTGAGGATGAGGGCACTCCCAGGGCAGCGCGTAAATGCCTTTACCTCTTTCTAACCATTGTAACTTTACTGCTGAGTGTAGTTAGAAGGGGGAATTCCAGAAGCGGTGGTGGAAGGCTGGTGTGTTGAGCTAAAGGCTTCCCGTATCGCTATGTGATGCATATCTAAGCAGGGTGAGTTTGGGTGGAGGTTCCTCGTGTAACAGGGAGAGACTTGGGGTCGCTATGGATTTGTGTTTAGAATCGTCTGACCCTCGGTGTCTCAGCCTGAGTTGAGGAGGGGCTGTGTGGGTGAAATACCTGTGCTAGAATGGCCCCATCTGCCATTCATCTGGGTTTATCTGATACCGAGGCGGTTCCAAAGACCTTGTTATTTGCGTTCTGCTTCTGATCATCCTGTAGCCTCGGTAAGTTTCAGAGGTGACTTGTCTCCTTGTCTCTAGCAATAAGGGAAGGGATGAGAAATACTGCAAGTAGAAGATTGATTTCCATGCCTCTTACCCATTTCTGCCTCGTAGCTGCGAAGAAACTGTGCTGTTGAGGGATGGAAACGAGAATGAATTTTTTTGTATTTTCCTGGCGTTGCATACCACCGTAGGTGTTAGTGATTCTGGGGTATAAATGGGGTAAATATGGGTGGGGATGTTGTCTGAGGTTGTCATAATTCCCAGAGTCCTCTTTGTTTGGTTCTAAAGTTGGTTCTGTGTTTGGTTTCTGCTCCTACGCTTCAGCACAGTTAGGTTTTCGTTTAAAGGAGAGGCTTTCTACTTTGTCAGCTTTTCCAGTGAACACTAGTTTTAAATCAGTCTCTTTTATTCAGTATCTCCTTCATCTTTTTAATCTGTTAAAGAAAAACAAACCAACTTAAACCTGATTCTACTTTATATCTTTTATTTAAGTGTTAATATGTTGGATTCTATCTGGAATTGCAAAGCAAGACTGAAGCAAACCTGAAAGTGTGAGAAACACTAATGTCTAGCTGTGTAATATACACAATAAAATTAAAATGGACACTCAAGCTTAAAATTGACACCACTATTGTAAAATTTTGTCGACTTATGCTGAGCTGCTACCCAAGAGCTACAGATGTGTGTATGTGTTCTAAATACAACAGCTTCATAGTAACAAATAGTATCTAAGTGAAAGCCCCAGTGTAAGATCTTGGGTTGAGAGGAAATAGAATTGTGGGTTGGGTTTTTTTCATGGATTTGTTGTTCTCTTTTTTTTTTTAACCATACTGTGCACGGTAATATGCATTACTTATATTTACTGTTAGTAGTCATTAGAGCAGGCTGATTGTTGTTCAGAATTTCATTTAACTGTTACTGATTTTTTTAAATGTGTTTTTATAATTATTATTATTATTATTAATAGCAATGGATTTACTGCTGTGTTGTGAAGGTGGAGGTTGAGAGATAGGGGAAGTGATAGCAGATGGAATAAGCCCGGTGTTCAGCCTTGCTTTAAGTACCTTTCCTGATGGCAGTGTGCTGCTTCCAGTCTGCTTTCATTTGGCATATGAGTTGTGTGGGTTTGAGGATTGCTGCTGCTTAATTCTTCATTTGAAACCCTCATGCATCTTGGCGTTGGATTTATTAACTTGCAAGTTTACATTGTCTGCTTATATATATATATTTTAATATATATATACACACTATTATTTTGACTAATGTTTAGTTGAGGCAAAATGCAGAGTAGAAAGAAGGAAATCTGTTTTACAAGAGAATATTACCTTTTGATCATGGGCTTTTTATTTTTATTAGTAATGGACAAGAAATCGCACTCAAAACCTTCCAGATTAATTTCTGTTTTACAGTTGCATAAAAAAGGATGGTGCTGGTTGCTTGGTGTTTTTTTTTTCGTTCTGTTTTTAAATTTATTTTTTTTTTTAAAGAACTCTGAGCAAGAAAGGATGCCTTGGTTGTATTTGTCTGCAAAATCAAGCCACTGGTAGCATGTAAAATGATATTGGACGCCACAGTCTGATACTGAAGGTTGCTTCAACTCTTGCATTTCAATGAGCCTCCCTCTAAGGTGATCTTGCAATATCCTGTATCACACAGTCATTTGTGTTAGGTTCATGGAAGCTTTTTGATTTTGAGTATTTAGACATATTCTAAATATTGATTTTTATACTAAAGAATGGAGGTAAAGGAGGACAAGAGGAATAGTATTCTTTATGCCAAGGCTATGAGGAGATGGTGAAGAATACCTAAACCTGAATGCTGGGGCAGCATGCCTGGGCACTTTTTTTTTCACCCTTCTATTGATATTTCTAAATGTAGTGCATTAGGGAAGAGGCAATTGTGAAATCATTTAACTGCTACTGATTTGAATCTGTTATGGAGTATATTTCCACTCTGATTTTCACATGCTACATTTACTTAAGAGAAGATACATCAGATCCTTTTTTGCCCCTTGTAAATGGGAGATATGCTTCAGATGAACCAGATCCCTTTAATAATACTTCTAACAGGTGATTTTTATTTTTCATTGACAGTTATCAATAAGCTGATTTTTGAAGTGGAACAAAATTATCTTGCCTCCTAACTCAATCTCATAAGGGATTTTTAGTCTTTCATGTGCTGTATGTGGAATTATTTTTGGCGAGGTTTTATACTTGTAGACAAACGTTTTTCTATTATATTGTCTAACACTGGCCCTATTTCTGTCATTGTATAGAGGTAACATAAAGGCAGTTGCTTGAGACTGCATGTTATGTAAATGAAAGGGAGAAAAGGGCAAGGGGACCACCACTGGTTTTACTGCTCATTTTGCTTAGACCCTGGAAAGTCAGGCTTGTTACGGCTGATGATAAGCTTAGGATATCATGTAAGTCACTTGCCTCTGAGGTTGTGGCTGCTTTTTTTGCAATATGTTAAAAGAGTGGAGGAGATAAGGTTGGCTCTACAGGTCTCTCTTTACCTTTAAGTGTTCCCTGACTTCATGTGCTTGGAGCGGGGGTGTGTGTGTAGGTTGGCTTTTATTGATTTTAGTTTGGCTTTGGTTATGTTGGTGTTGTTCCCCCATCCACCACCCCCTTTTCACCTTCACTCTTAAGTGTGAGCCTGTTCAGGTCAGGTGTAGCTAAACTGTTTGTTAAACACCCTTTGGTAGGTTATGGATCATTGCCCTGTTGGAAGTTTTGTTTTAAAGACTTTCTTACCAACAAGTTAAGTTCTTTCTTGCAGATTACAAATGTGAATAGCGTCATGACTTGAAGCCTAAAGCCATCACAACTGTTTTTTGTGGATGAGATTGTTCTAGAAATATGAAAACACTGTAGAAGTTAGCTAGAAAATGTAATTGTTAGGTCAAGGCAAGCAATTTTTCCCCGAAGTTGTTACACATGTGGCTGAACTAGAGTGCAGGTTTGTCTTGATTTATCAGGTGCACCTGAAGATGGGGGAGGAAGGAGAAGGAGGGCTGCAGAACAATGTAACTGTTCTACTGCTAGCCATAACGACTAGCACCTGCATTAGCCTTGCCCGAGTATAACATTTTGTCACAAAGCCTGAACCCTTTACTGCTTCTACATTTCCATTCATGTCATGATGTTAGAGCCGTGGAATGACGTACTCTTGTATTGCAGGTACACATATTCAAGGTAGATTTGTGCCTCTAGCTGCATGGAATATTCTATGTGTGACTTCTGAGTTATGAAGGTTTTTTTTTTGTCTCCTTCTGTTCTGTGTTACCTGGAAGTGAGAAAAATCAGTTGTTTGCTTTTTCAAAGGCAACACTGAAAGAGGTTGCATGGCTAAAAATGTTAGTGATATAATGCTTTTTGGTTCAGTAGTTGTAGTCTAACACTTGTAAAAAAAAAAAATTTCCTCCCTTGGCAGTGGTAGGAGAAGGACTGAGTGGATTATGGCAGAAAGAAAAGGCAGAAGTACCTTTTGTTTCCCTGGACTTGAGGAGAAACTTGCTTTTTGGGATTTGTTTTGCACCTCTTTTCTTGTGAACTTGGAGATGAGGTGGAACAGAAGGAGATAACCTTGCTTTTGTGATTCCAGTAGCTTTCTCTCACTAGATATAACTGTTGAAAATGACAATTTCTGGAGCATTTCATTATTAGGCCATACAATTGTGCTTATGAATGATGCTACAAATATCAAAGAACTAGGTGTGGACTGTTTCCTTCAACACATACAGTTAGTTCCTAAATGGTTTCTAGTAGAAATATCTTCTAATGCTGTTTTCAACCTGAGTTTCACTGCAGTTAGAGCAGTTAATGAATGTGGGAAAGGGAAGAAAAGAATTAGTTGTAGGGAGACCACCCAGACTAGGAAAAAGCAAGCCAAAATCTGTTGTCTAAAGACTTTGATAGTTGTCTCTGCTGAAGGAAACAACTATCAGATGAGGTGTTTGCTTGGCACTTTGAGTGTAGAATAAAGGAGATTAGCATGTGTGCCCAAAAGAATTGTTAAAGACTTCCTTAAAATCTTACCCCATTCATTTGATGCCAAGCATTTCTTTTTAGTGCTAGTGTTTGTCTAGGTCATGTGCGCCACAGAACTGTAATGCAGTACCTTTTTCCTAAGGCAACTGTAGCAAAACTTAATTCATATATTATACTAAGTGTCCATTTATCTCTGTAGTTGATTACAAGCTAGACAAGACTTCAGTGTCTCCATGCTGTGTCTAGGGAAGCATCTCTCTTCCTGTGACTGAATCAAGTCAGGTGTAATTGTGATGATCTCATGTGATGCTGTATTAATGTTCTTGGAGTTAAGAGGAGATCACCTTTGCATGAGCATAGATGTGCTAAATATCCTTCATTCTCTATATTCATTGACAAGTAACTTTGAACTTTTAAAGGAAAAAAACCCTCTTTATTCCAGTGCATATGGTATGCCTTCATAAACATTTTTAAAGAGTATCAGATGCTTGTCATCTTTACCTAACAAAGAGGGAGGATAAGAGCTTTAAGCCAAAGGATCTGCCATAATGCTTAATGGGAAACTCCTAAAAGTGATTATTAGTGACTTTTCACAATGAGAGCTTTATGTTAAATATGTCAGCTGTATCGTAACTAACTCCATGGTTTTAGGCAATGCATTAAAATAAACTATGCTGTCTTTTCTGGAATTTCATAATATTAAAGTCATGAAACATCAAATCCCTGAGGAGGAGTTGGTAGAAATTTTAAAAAACAACCAACCAATCCTCACCTGATTCTTTATGGAGGTTTTCAACCCTTGTTTTTCTAGAAACCTGAACTTTCGTGACTGTTGTGACAAACTTGTGAGTTTGTGTGTATATACATTTTTTTTTAAACTTTAAGCTGTAACTTGTTGATAATGTCCCCAGTAAAACTACTGTTGTAGTTCTCTTATGCACTTTCTGTTTAAAGACTTGAAAGAACAAGAAATGGGAAGAAATGTGAAAAATAGCTGATGCGTTTCTGATGTTTCACTGTGCCAAGGAATGACTAAGCAATGAAAGTGGTGCACTTTTTTTTCCACTTTGCTCATCTGAAATTTGTTTTTCTGTCTTAAGCATGTCTGTTACTGCTCTGAGCTCTGCCCGGAGCACAAGATGCGAAGTCAAAATGTTGCAGCATAATAAGCTCAAGCAACTCTTTCTGCCTTGCACTGGCACAGGACTAGTAAGCTCCAAGGATATTACTTTACTATTTGCTTTCTATGTAAATGACTGTAATATATCTTT
Source organism: Ramphastos sulfuratus (assembly GCA_013399055.1). Classification (NCBI taxonomy): domain Eukaryota; kingdom Metazoa; phylum Chordata; class Aves; order Piciformes; family Ramphastidae; genus Ramphastos; species Ramphastos sulfuratus. Next base: position 228,848 of record WBNM01021934.1, on the reverse strand, counting down.
GAGTCTTGTAAGGACAATCTCTGCTATATAGCTGCTTTCTTTAGTTGCATAATCAATAATTCACTTTTTTCATCTAGACCTCTTATTGTTTTCTTAAAACTTTTATTGCTGTAGGTGTAGAAAGGAACTGTTTTAGACTGCACAGGTTTAATGTTTTGTTGTTGGCTCCCATTGGACAAATCGATTGGTTTAGTAATTTACTTGTAGATAATCATGTGAAGTCAAATCCAGCTTCCAGTGCTGATTTTACATGAGAAGTCAGGTTGTAAAATCATTTATGAACCAACTTGCTCAAAGGACATCAATCAGCTCCTGGTGAACTCTTATAAGAATGGTCCCAGAAATCATAAGTCTTTCAAATGTTTTCTTACATTTTTATGACTCTGAGGAAATTATTCTTCTGGGACATCTCTAATAAAATACAGTAAGAAGTTCTTATACAGTCACACAAGAATGTAAAATAAAACCATTTGTGTTGCTTTATGTACTTGATTTTTCTCTCTGGTTACCTTATGTTGAATAACAGAATGTCTTGCCTCACTAAAACATCCCAAAATGATAGAACAGGGAGTGGGCTGGGTGGCTTTTAGTGCTGTATCTGTTAATGAAAGGGTTAAACAAAAGGCAGAAGTTAACAATTTGCTTTTTTTAAAAAAAAAAGTGAAACACATGTTCTAACATGGCACTGAGCACCCTGTGGAGTGTATTAACATCCTAATGCTTGTCAAATACCTGAGTTGTGCTTTCATCACATTTTCTGGAGGCTAGTGAGTCCCAGGAATAGGAAAATCCGTGCTGTGTGCTCTTTATTACTGTATATATGTGTGTGGGTAGCAGCTAATGTAGCCTGCTTGGATACATTTGTTCTGAAACGTTTTTTAGATGCCTGTTGAGTGTGCACATGGTCATCAAGTGGAAGTGCTGTTGTTTCTTGGAGGCTTATGGAAGAAGTAAGATTTCTTCCAGTCACAATGACTTCAACATAGTTATCCATTCTTAGCATCTTACACCTTAAGGAGATGATTTGAGGAAAAATAAAAGTAACTTTTTTTTTGCTAGTGACTTGAATAGATTTTTTTTTTCCCAGCCCTTATTCCCTGTAAAACTTTTTTTGCCATAAAGGCTAGACTAAAGAGGTTAGGTGGAAATGGGGAATTACGGCTTGTGTTGCGCTTCCTTCTGTGCTCTGTCCATCTCTGCTGCAGCGAACAAAAGCAGGCATAGCAGCATCTTTTGTTGCACTCTTGGTTTTGTCTTCTCTGGAAGACTTTTTGATGTTCGGAGTGGGAATTTCTGGCTCAATGGGCAGACTTTAGCATATGGCCTACTAGAGGACCACACTTTAGCTAATGCTTCTCAGTGTGCATGGATTTTTTTTAATCCTTGTAATCAGTACTTACACTATTTGTTTGGCTCAATAGTTAAGTGGCGTAAAAGAGACTTCTGTCTGAACTACTTAAGAGTGTTTTCTAACTTTATACTCTGTTGTACTTCTCATTTAAACATGGTTTTGTATTAGCCTTTTAAACCAGCAGATCTGAAAGAACAAATGGCTTCAAAACATTTTAAAGATCTCTTTGTTGATTGCATACCAGTCGGACCTGATGTTTGCATTGTTCTTCCTTTCTAAATGATTTACACTTCCTTATTGGAATGGTTTTGTTTCTTATAAAAATCTCTAAATGGGAAATAACATGTTTAGGCAACAGTTGGTAGAATACCTTCTTAATAAAGTATTTAAAGCACTTATCTAGCCATAGATGGCTCTAAAGGTGACAAAAGTGAGAGACTTCATCCTTTAAATTGTCCTCTTCATAGAATGGTAGGGATTGGAAAGAACCTCTGGAGAACGAGTTCAACCCTCATGCTTAACCAGGATCACCTAGGGCAAAACCAGCACCTCTGTTAACCTAGGTTGCCTGTTTGACCCCCTCCCCCTTTAAGAGGCAAACAGTTCTTTAATCAGCACACAAAAACCTGATAAAAGCAAATATCTACACTGCCTGGAGCAGCTTCTGAAGACTTTTGTATTACACCTGTGGGTTTTCTGTTGAAGCATCTAATTTTGCAGTGTTGCATATTCGAAGCTCCTAAACAAGTCTTGTAGAGGTGAGGTGCAAACCAGTGCTAGCAAACTTGCAAGACTTGTATGGACTGTGTTAGAGATCATGAGGTAATAGGTGTGGTGAGTGGGATCCAGTGAGATGCAAGATGAGTGGAGATTTGAGGAAATTCAAGGAGAGCCATCACTTGATAGGGACAGGATAGCTTGCATTGATTTCCACTGTATTTTCTGTTCAAAGTACAGTCACAAAGTAGCTTTATCCTGAACTGCCTTGTCTTTTCTTACCCATCTGTCTATAGCTGGACCTCAAATGACCTCAAGAGATTAATATGTAGTAAGATAACATTTCAGATTGGCCAAGCAATGTTTTTGGTATATAAGCAAAGACTTTTTTTCTTCCACTCATATCTTAGTACTGTGTTGTATTGATGAAACTTTTGCTTAACTGAAAGATTATGTCTAGGCAGGTGTGTGTAAAAAGTAAAGAAAAAGTTTGAGCTGTACATTTGAGAAAGCTTTTTAAAAATCTTTTACAGCAATGGAAATTTCCAGGCTTCTTTAAAAAAAAAAAAAATTAAAGTTCTGGTCTAATAACTGCATTGCAAGAAGAGAGAAATATGAAAAGGAACCGCAGACATTCTGGATGTCAGCCTGTAAAATTTTCCACTATTTCCTTTAATAACATGCAGGCATGCTTGTGTTGCTGGAATTTCAGTTAGAAGTCTTATTCTGACTGAAACTTCAAGCTACTCAGTGAGCAAATGATGCTGGAAAATAATTGTCAAGAAAACAAGCTCTTTCTTATAAGAGTATGTATACACCACTCCCATGCTGTGTATCAACTATTGACTATACTAATTTTACCTTCCAGTTCTGCAGTTAGTGCTGTTACTATTACTAGGTGATCACTGCGAGGTGACAACCCATCTTTTGTTGCTCCTGATAGTAATTCTAGACTAACATTTCCAATATGACTAAAACAGAAATCTTAATTGTTGTATCTTAGATATAATAAAGGAAGACACATTAGGAACCATATCCTTTTGTAATCATAGTCCTTCGTAAGTCAGTTAACTTTAAAATCTATTTGATGGTTATTTATAAAATTATTATAACTTCAGATACAGTGGTGAAAATCAAACAGAAAAGATCTACAGGTTCAACCCCTTTTGTCTACCTTGAAGCTCTTTTCTTTTTAAGTTGTTCTTGTTTACAAAAAGACTCCCTGACCTTTCTCCAAGATCTAGAGGACTCTGTACTTTGAATGTGCCTTGTCTTTCTGTCACTACAGATATTTATTGTTGACTTATGCTCTTTGGGGTTAGGGAGTAAAGAATCCTTTATATAATGGGTTGAGAGGTTTTGTTGCTTAAATGCTGGGGTGGGAGTGAAGGTGGTGTCTTGTGCAAGAAGCTAGCAGCATCACAGCAGACAGGCTTCTTGCACTATTAATTGAGACTAAAACCAGAACCCTTTAACTGCATTCCCATGGAATGCTGTCTAAGGCAGTGTGGTACAGGTCCACTGCTCTCAAGCCCAGTCAAAGCTAGTGTGTCTCCTTTCTGTTACTTCTTGCTGGCTTTGCAGTCAGCAAACAGGGTTAACTCAAAATTGTCCATCCCTCCTCTCTCTATCAACAATAAACCTGAAGCCCAAAACTGACCAAAATCTTCCAGACAGCTTTTGGCTGTCAGCTTGCCCCTCACTGCACAAACACCAGTATTGGTACAAGGGAATATTTTGAGTGGTGCTAGAGCAGCCACAGTCATACCAACTCATGAACTGGATGGAGCTCCTGTAGGACTCTCCCTGAAGCAAATATCTTGCTACAGAGGAAAGACTCAAGTGGTATCTGGGTGTAGGAGAAATTAGGGCACCCTTTGTCTACCCTAGGGCTGTAACTAGAAAGAGTTGGTGGAGTTACTAATTATGTGTTACTCATAGTTCATTACCTTTTGTATCTGCGTTGGCAAACTAATTTCCCTTAAGTCAGTTGGGATTAAATACATACATTGAGTGCTGCTCTGAAAACTGGTGTTGAGCAACTAGCAAACACTGAACGTGTTTGTTAATAGCACATAGACCCATTGCTGAGCAGAATAACACTGAGAGAGGGCCAAGTCTCACTATGCAATAAGTCTTTTGGGGTAGAATCAATCTATCAAATGGATAACTTATGTAGAGACTCAGAAGATCAGCATCTCTTTGGTCTAGGGCTGAAGGATTTTTAACAGAACTGTAGAGTTAGAATATATTTGGGTTTGTTATTAGAAGCCTTTTTACAGTTAATGTCTCCTGTGCTGTTGTAATTAATGGTTGTTCATAGATGGTAAGGGACTTCATGGTTTTTAGGTTAAAGCCAAAGAACAGCAGAGATGTTTAGTAGCTGATAATAGATATATCTAAAAGAGCTTGCAGAGTAGATTGACATATACAGAATCAAGAATAAACTTTTTAGCCTGGAGATTTTTTTAATGTGGAGACAAAAACAAGAGGGAAGAACAGCACAGAACAAGGTCTGTGCATAGCTTTGTCTTATTTTGTTTCAAGAGTGCTGTTCAAGTCTAGGTCTAGATAGTTTCTGAAGTTAACCCATATAGTTAGGCTGAAGTAAACATCTGCATGCAAACCAAAGACAAATTATTGTACTCCAGTGAAAGTATGGTTACTGTGGGAAGCTACTGCTAGATAGAAACCTATTATTCAGTGTTGGTGAGTGTTCAAAAGACATGTCAGTGCCTGTGCACAGATTGATAGGACCCAGATCAGTTTAGAATATAGCTGTTTTACTTGCAACTTCAGAGACTTGATGAAAGTAGGAAGAGTGGCACAGAACAGTATTTGAGAGGAACATCAGTCTCAGGCTTACTTGTATGAGCCAAGGTGACAATGTTTACAGACCTCCAAAAGTAACCCAACACTTGGTAACTGCACTGTAATACAGAGCTGCCAAAATAATGTTGGCTTGGCTGTTTGTTTTGGTTGGTTGTTTTGCTTGTTTTAATTTTTTAAGAGCTGTTAAATGTCTGCTTAGTATTGCCTGGGAACCCTTTTTTCCTGTCTTCTGTCTACCTTTGTGTTACACTTACGGATGCAAGAGATCTTTGGCCACCATGGGTGCTTGGCTGGTTGAATTAACTGTGAATCCCTGAGTCTTTAGATTGGAGTCATACACTTTAAAACAGGCTTCATTCTTAACTGGAACAAACTCTTAGTTAACTCAAATTCCACTCATATGGAAGTTCTACAAATGCTTTCCTTCATAAGGACAAACCCATGAGGTGAGCTGACTTTGTCAGCAGCAAAGAAGTCCTAACTCTTGTTTCTAATTGGAACACCCAAATGTCTCTTGGACATCAATACACTATGGAACTTATGATGTGATCAGCCTTTTCTGCTGATTTGAGCTCAAGAAAAAGATGTCTTGGATCTGCAGTTGAAAGTAAACCACTGTCTGACTGCTAGGTTATAATTAGCTGCCTTAATCTGGTCAGTAATCCTTTGTCTTGAAACAGAAATGGTTTTACTGAACGTTTCTGTTACCTAGCACCATTCAATTCCACGTTTCATTTTTATTGGCATTTCAGTAGTGATTCACTCTTCAGAGCTCACAAGAACTGGTGGCATGCTATGTAAAGAAAAAGTCTTTGGGGCAATACTATTTCTTAGGGCCAGGTTGATTTCAAAGTTTATTCAAAGTGCTGAGGTTGCACAGGCGAGGCTGAGAATATTCTTGCGTGCAGCAATAATCTACTATGCTCACATTTTGTGTTAAGTTGGACACAGTATGGCTCCATAAAGTTTAATTTGTATAGAGAACCTGAGAAAAGATGACAAACTTTATTTTGTAGTGATGTGCCACTGCAAAGCTGCTTCAGTAGACTTTTATTTCCTGGACTAAGGACAGCTCTCTGCACTAGCATTCTGAGTAGCTTTAACTTTTAGTACTGCATTATTTTAGGGTACTTTAACCCTTCCACTGTGTGGACTTCTGTATCCTCTTTCACTTGTATTCCTCCAGAATATCCACTGTCTACCTCATCATGAGATTTTTAAAACACTTCTAAACATATATATATATATTCTAGTCACTTCCTCCTTAAATATTGAGATGCTAACACAGGGTAGATGTACTTATTATGGATCCGTTGCACCAGATTGGTGGCGTCAGCTGAGGATGTACCACATTTGTGGTGGTGTTACTATGGCAACTGCCTTCTAAGAGCTATCTCAAGGTCACTCATCAGTTGTAGCCTGGAGTGCTTGCTGCTTAAGCAAAATATCTACACCAAACAATTCAGGAAATGAATTTCATTCTGCTTTGAGAAAGCAACAATAGGGATGCAAAGCAGCATTTTATTTTGGGGTTGAAAGAAAGGAGGTTCTCCTTAATTACTCTGTATATTCCTCCATCAGTTATTTGAAGACTCTTAAAATCATCAAGGTACAGATTTTACTTGAAATGTAAATCATAAGTAATATCAATGGTGTGAAAATAGTCTTTCTTAAAAGCAAAACAAAAATAGAACCTGTAGAAGCTGAAGAAATTGAATAGAAATGGGTGGCCAAGCCTGAAGTTTATGGTGCAAAAATGACTGCCTGCCCTAGTGAAAATTAAGAGAAGAATGTGAAAACTTATGCTAGATTGAGAATTTGGAGCTCCTTATAATTAGGGTCTGCTTTTACCAGCCATTCAGATGTATTCTCGCATCTAAATCCTTGCAGATGGAGTTAGAGAATGTCAAATACACTTAGCAGCATTTTCAGGCTAATGCACAGTGATTCAGAGGTAAGGTTACAGAAGAGGTTGTTCGTGAAGTTGATCTTATGTCTGAGGTTACAAGAGATTCTGTTATACTACCTGCATAACGTTGATTGCACTGGGCTAAAACTTGATTAGCCTGGCAAAATGCTGTTTCCTTGGTTTGGGTAGTTACCTGAATAGTAAAAGCTAGTGTGCTGGTTTTTTTTGGTGGCTTTTTGTTTGGGTAGCTTTTCTTTTGGGATTTAAACTTGCTTTTCCTCTTTACTTTTGCATACTTTCACAGCCTAAAATAGTAGCATGATAGCAATAGAAGCAGCCATTAGATTCAGCAGTTGCTATTATGGCTGTCTATATCTCAAGCCTCTTTCAGAAAGTGGTAAGCTTTTGTTTCGAGAACTTAATGTATGCAGATGGTGATTTAATCCCTCTTCTGCTTTTTAGGCTGAACAGACCAAGTTCTCCTACCTTCCTCTGGAAAATGTATTAGCTGGTCTGTGTGTCCCATCCCAGTCCTCCTCCCCATTCTGAGTAGGTTGAAGTTTTAAGGGATGTTAGTTCCCATGTGCCTGATTTGTGTATCTTGTACTATGCTACACTTTACAGGGCTGTCCCCAGAATAATGAATAATCTTAGCATCTCTGGACCTGTGAGACAGGGGCTACTTCTTGAAGCATAATCTAGATTTGGTGCCATTCTCTAGAACTGGCTTTGGAGATGTCTGTTTTTAAATAAACATCATCAAGACTTAGATCTTTGAAACCTTTAAGAGTTGGGGATTGATGGAATTTTTATGCAAGTAGGTTTAATGCTGACTGTCCTCAAAACCCAAGAAGCTCCATTCTTGAAGTACTGCCAGTCCTGCACAGAAATGATAGGTGAGCTGGTGCTTCTATTTCTAGATTAACAGGATATAAATATATTTAAGGAGAGAATGAGGACATAAGAGCTGAGGATACCAGATTAGTAATCCAGTCTCTTTACATGCTCAGTAAAGCAAATCTAAACTGTAGTAAAGGGGTGGAAAAAACTGTTAATTCAAAGTGTTAGCAAGGCAGAGGTTTTTCTTAACTCTTTTACTAAGACTGGTCTTAAAGAGGCATTCATGTTAAGTGTCTGTATCTTCTCCAAGGAAAGCAGCCTGTTCAAATTTGAACACGCAGTATAGCATGAAAATACTGCTGCATCCATTGCTCTTGTGTGAGGCCATAGCAAAAGAACAGCAGCTTTCACCTGTGCCACAGAACAGAGGTTTCCAGGGCATGATACACAAGTCACTTCCACATGATGTGAAGTGGTGCCACATGCCAGCACTTCCTTGTCTACAAAATAAACATTGTTACACAGGCAACTAAGAAATTGCATATAGGGAAGTATTTTCTGAGAGAGAATTGGAGCCACAGGGCTGGTATCTGCATCACTAATATCTAGGGACATGCTTAACAGTCTGAGATGCAGGCTCATCACCCCCAGGCTGCCAATGCTGTCCCCTAGCTGTGTGCACCACAGGGTGGTTGCAGTGTGTTACACACCTATGCTAAGCTCCATAGTAATGCTGTATATATGTAAACTAAATTCTTGCAGAAAGCAATGTCTTGGCTCCACTGAAGGTTGAAGGAAACTTCAAAGCTATCTAAGGCATATTCATGCAAATTTCATTAAAAGAACCCATTGTAGAGCAGCTATTATCTGCTTAAGAGGAAAAAAAAAGTAATTTGTATTTCACTTCACCTGCACTCAAGGGTTTTCCAGAAGCGACCAGGCTGCACTTGTGGGTCAGCCTTCCTCCACTGCCATGATATTTTACAGTTTACTATTTAAGAACTATCCAAGAGTACATGAGAGAGCCTGATCTTCATGACTGTTCAAGATTTCTTGAGGATGCAGCTAGTTGAGACATTTGAACAAAAGCAGGTGAGCTAAAGAGCCTAGACAGTGGCAGTGTTCCATTCCAGATATATGTACTGGCTGTAGCCAAAATGGACTCAAGGTTAGCCACACTAATTGCCTCAGCCACTTTAACAGCTTTGTTTCTTTGCAGTAGCAAGGCTATTTCAACTTTTTAATGTAATACTTTGAACAAAAGGTTGGATACTTTCCTATAGTCACATTCACTCCCCTTAAAGTTTCTTCTGTTAGGGAGCCTTGTGATTTAGTAATGTCAATCCAGTCTAGACTTGTTTTTTCTGGAAGAATAAAAACCTTGCAAATCTTCCAGGCTTTTCTTCTTTCCCACAAAGTTAGCAAGGCACTTCACCACAGATTGATTCGTTTAGAACAGATTTTAATGTGCTGTTATTGCTTAAAAACAACAAAAAACCCACCCTGCCAACACACCAAAAAAAAAAAAAAAAAAACAAACCCCAACAAAAACCTGTGCATGAAATGGAATGTTTCTCTTCTAGAGTTTCGCTGGCTCCATAGTATCAACAGTGGAAAAAACAAGTAACTAACAGCACTGGAGAGACTTTAGCTGCTACATCAGTTAAGACAAGGGTACAGCTAGGGCTATTGCTAGTCTAAAAGAAAAACAAAACTCCACCCATAAACCCGACAAAAGAATAAGCTGAAAAAGTGGTTTTGTTCTAACTTGCCTAGTATATCAGGGTAGCATTTTTTAGCATCTTCATGGTAAATTACAGGTCTTGCCTCCAAACTGAGGATGTCAGAAACTGCTCTGACTTTGTATGCTTGCATAGGAAGTTCTCATGCCTTCCAATACTGCTTTCAAAAACTTGGGGTGGCATGCAGCACAATTAAGCAGTTGCTGGAGTTCTTATTACAAGGCTGGCTACCATCAGTTAGTTCATAGTCAGTCTGTCATGGCTGGAGGAATTTGCATTAATATTTGTTACATAAACTCATTTTGTAAACATGTTTTGCAGAGCAGATGTAGCAGCTTTTAGTATTAAAACTTTAACTCTTATGAGAGGCTATACCAAGTGGACTTGGCCAAAATGGCTAATTTTCCAGAAAAATTGTACCACTGGCACTGTTTGGAAGCATGTCTGGAACAAGCCTAAAGTGTCAACTATTTGTCTGTATTTCTAATCAATTTAAGCTGCTATTTTAGCAGCTCTTTCCTCATTCTTAAGTCCAAGAAGAATTTCTCGACCGAGTCTGAGAATGTGGCATTATCTTGAATCTGCTTTACTCCATGCACTCAGTGCTTGCAGTCCTAGATTGTATCTCTGTCAAAAACCTAGAGAAACAGAAGGACAAAAGCACAGATCAAGAGTCAGATAAAACAAAGAATACTTAAGTGCTTTAATTTAGATAAGATGAAAATACCGCTTCCAGAATTAAGATGTTTTGGTTGTTTTCCATTTAGGATAATTTGTTTATCTTGGTTTTGCTGCTATATATCCAGATGTGACTAAGCTGTCTCCAGGCAAAAGTTTACCACAACATTTTTCTATTGCTCTAGCTACAAAGATACTGCTGGCATCTTGGAAATGTGAAGTTCCACAGTAGTTACATGTCACCACAACAAGAGCAGAAGTTCCTGCAGAAGCTAGCTTAATCGTCTTTAAGTTACTGCTTACATGCAGTAAAGTAACGTGGAGATGGCCTTTAATTAGCTGTTTTGCTAGCAGTCATCTGAAAGATTTCAGTATCTGCTATATGAATACAAATGTGTCATGGTCTCTGCTAGTGTTAATGCTATCTCTAGGGAAAACAGGTAGTTCTAGTGCCACGGGCTTCTTGAGAGAGCTCTGGCCTCCGAACAAGGCTATCTCTCATGTGATACGGGTGCTCACAAACAGGAGGGCTCAAAAACGTTTATCTCTTAAAGACAAGCAGATGCTCATGCCTCTTCCCTATTTGTTAGCATCCTTGAAATGCAGAAGTGCTGGGCTTGTTTTCAAAGGCGTTGTCTTTCTTTCGGTTCACTATTATGTAAACTGCTTTTTCATAGCAAGTCAGTCATGAGATTGGTAGGATTGGTTTGATCTTGCGAAATGCTTTAAAAAGTATGTTCGGCAGGTTTTACACTGGGGTCCTAAATTTTGCTACTGAAAAGGTATAAAAAAGGACTTGTTGCATTAGTGTCAAGCTGTGTGGATGTGAAGGCTACATTTCTCTGAGCTAAAGCAAAGGGGCACTCCAAAATTTGTCTGATTTTTTTTTTTTTCAAATGTGCAATGAAACTTAGACTTGCAAAACAATGATTCTGGAAAAAATAATAGCAAGCAACTAATTAATACTTTTAAAAGGCTTTCTGTAAGGCTTGATTTGGTATACAGTGACAACAAGAGATTGCAGTAGTTGGCTAGGGGTTAGCAACTTCAACTGAGTTTTTTTTGTTAAGCTAAAAATTTGGTTTTAGAACACATGAATTTCTCTATCAATCTAACTTCGTAGCTGCTTCTAATCCTTTCTCAAATATAAAGCTACTGCTAATGAGAAGGGACTTGACTAGAGTTAAAAATAGAGCTTGTTGAACTTGACATGAACCTTAATATCTTTCCCAGCTTTTACAAGGATTGTATTGTGAATTGTGTATTGTTTTAGTTGGGTTCTCACTGATTAAAAGTATTGAAATAAACTGTGTGTTGTGACACAAAGCTGCTGTCATTGCTTTGTTTACATTTTGAATATCTTATCTGAACGTTACTTTACAAATTTGATGCAAAGGTCAAGCATGGAGACAGGATTTCTAAGTCTTACAAAGCTTATTTTTTTTATGTATGTTTTCTTTGGTTTCTATAAAGGCAAAATGCATTGCTGAGGACTTGAAATGTCTTTTATTGTCAAAGCATAAAACAAATACTTGTTTTCTTGGGCTTTGGATAAAGCCTGTGTGGCAGAATAGATACTTCACTTTATGGAGTTTGTTATCACAGCCTTACAGAAATTCCTGGTGTTCTTTGAGCAGCTTTTTGCATAGATCTTAATTTTGCTTATTGTAAATTCATTTCCTGACTTATCTGGACCTCCTCCCAATTAGTGGCTTGCTTACTTCTGATCTTTTTGTCCTCTAAAAATGTAGATTTGATAACTACAGGTAGCAATTACACTCACTGTCAGGCTTGTTATTGAATAAGAAATGCTGATTTATGATACTTTTTCTACTTGGTAGCTGTATGTGTCCCTAGCACTCAATTTAGGAAACTCCTCCTTCTTCCAAGTGAAGTCTTGAGAGAAGCAGACCTGCTAGAACCAATAGTTTGGTTTTTTTAAGTCCAGTTCTCTTACACTCAAAATAAAATTATTGTGTCACAATAAGTGTTCAAAAACTGGAGTATTAGGAGTTACGAGTGAAGAAAAAGGCAAAAATGAAAATACTGTATCACTTTCCAGTCATGTTATGGTTTTCTCTTGAATAAGTCATTCTGGTCAGTGCTGTATCAAGAAGTGTATAGTAGACTTGATTTTTCTCTGCTTTTGGGGGTTTTATTTTGTGGGTTTTTCATTTGTTTGTGTTTTGCTTGAGAGTACAAGGCTAATCTAAACAAAATAACTGTAAGTGTTGTGGAAAATCAACAGGAAGAAAGTGTTTTCTTCAGTCATTTAATTTATTCTCCTCCTCCTCCTTGTTATCAGATGACAGAATGAAAAATAAAAACTTGATGTTTTCACATAGTGTAGAGCTTAACTGCAGAATTGCCTGCCAAAGAATATTTTAGCTGTAGTAATTTCCCTGAGCTTCTTTTTAAACTTATGCAGAAGTGAAATCTAGCTGCTGGGAAACTCAGTCCTTTTGAACCAGGAAATTCCTGAGCTGTAGATTGTGAAGTTTGAGAGTGTGCTGGAACATTGATATGCTTACCTTTTTCTGTCTAGGCATTCCTGCTGGCTTCTGTTGAAGAGAGAACACTGTGCTAGGTAAGTCTTCTGTTAGACTTAATTGTCCAGGACTGCATTTATTTATGAGAAGTGATCCAGAGAAAACAGTATTTAGGGATTAGGAAATGGGAGAAAGTTTTAATTACCTCAGCAAAATAATGTAGAACCTAAGTAAATACCTTTATTACTGTATAGTTTGCTCTCTTCCTTCTAGCTTAAGCTTGAGGAAATGCATGCTATAACCTGGCCGTGGGTTGTATGATAATAGGTGATGCTAATAGGCTTGAGGTGGGTACTTGGGCTATTAAAAGATGATGTGTATACATCTAACTTTAGTTTCTGATTCTCTGGATCACTGATACTAGAGTTTTCTTCTTTATTAAATAACCAATGATATGAATACTTTACTCAGAAGAGTTTTATAGTTGGTTGTGTGTGGTGTGTTGTTTTTTTAATGAGATTTCCTTTCTAAAGCTGTTTTGTATATGATATCCTGAGTGGATATGATGCAAACAATGGCGGTTGGTTGGTTTTGTTGCTAGCTTGTCTAGACATTACATTCGGTGGGATTTTGGTCTCAAGAAAGGAAGTACCTCCTTCAGAATAATCTATTGTGATAAGATCAACCTCTTTGCTCTGCAGTTTAGCAGGTGCCCTGAAATAAAATTCAAGCTTGGTTAAAATAAGGTAAGGTTAAAGCAAAATGGAAAAAGAGAGAGTGGAACAAAAACCTTTGGAGAATGATCTGTTCAGAGCACAGACAAAAACTGTTTCAGATAGCTGTGCTCATTAAAATGGTGCAGTTCCCAAGCAATGATCTGCAGACAGATGACACACAGAGGTGTATAATATGTGATGGAGGGAAAGGATAAATAACTTTTGCTCTTGACGACATGGAGACACTTTTCAAAGGATATTGTCTGTCCTAAATCTGCTTGCAATGCAAAACTCAAAATCACATGTCATTAATTCTATCTTAGAGAAAAAAAACATCAGGCTTAAATTTTGTACTTTCTTTTCTTGTGTTCTCTCCATGGCATGCTCTGTTTTTCCTGTTATTGTATGTACACTGTTATTTATAGGCTTCATCTGTATGGGAATCAACAAAGTAAGTTTCCTACTGGTGAAAGCTCAAGTGTAGGTAAGGGTTTGTGTCTTTCTGAACTTTTAATGGACTGTTAGGTATGCTAAAAGTGCTTAGTGGGCTTTAAACAGGAAACAAAAGCTCTGCCATGCCTATAGAAAACAATATAGTAAATTTGGGGCTCTGTCATAATTATTATGAGGAGAAAAACAAAAGAATCTGACTGTCATAATTATTAGGAGAATAATAAAAGCTTCTGTCTCTGTACCTAAACATAATTTCTCCTGTAAGAGTTCTGTTAAGTGTGGTGTGCTGTAACAGAAGGTCCCTAAACTGGACAAATGCAGTGTGGCATTCCCTGACAAGGAAACACATCAATTAGTGTTTAACTGATACATTCCAGTTGTGACACACGTGCTTGACTTGTGCTAATCAGTTAGTTACTATGCTTGATATACTTGATAATTGCTAATATAAAATCTCCCAGTGCACAGGTGTGGCTAAATACTAACTTGAGAGTTTAGCAACAAGTTAAACTTTGAAATTAAACCATGGAATGACCTGGAAGTCTGGTAAAAGAGAAAATGAGCTGTATGAACTGTGATGGATGCATCTTGGATGTCTTACTGGCAGATGAATACTCAAACACTGGTTCCCCAACTTGGCTTTATTGAATATAAGATACAGTTCAGTTGGTCTACTTGTATGGAGACTAAAAATGCAATGCTTGTAAGAAAAAGCAATAATAATGAGAAAAATAATCAGTAGTTTCATCCTGGTATTTTCTCCATAACATTGATTTCTGACATTAGGAACCTCACAACTATTTGGTCACTTATCTACAAACAAGGAAACTGGATCTGAAGCAGAACATTACAAATGTTTTTGGCTCTTCCAGGGGAAGGATATGATCTCTTCTTTTTTTGGCAGTCATTGACCTCTTGTACTAACATCCAGAATGGCTGCACATCTTCCTAAAATTACTTACATGATAATGATGATAGTGTTGTTTTAGAGAGATCTGCAGACAAATATCAATATTTGAGAAGTGCCACTTGTATAAAAACTTAAATGAACAAAACTGATTTTGTGCTTGCCGCAGGAATCTTAGGGAGCTTAGTGAGAGACTTGTAGAAAAATGTCTTTTAATGAAAGTTAAGTTGTGGCTTTTTGATAAAACATCAGGAAAACTAGGAGAATAGAGGTATTTATGCAACTAAAATTCTGTGCAAAGAATATAAAGGTTTGTTTTTTTGGGGGGGGAACTGCAGAGGGCATTGAGAGCCTTACTCAAAATCATGTTCCTTTGTCTCAAATGGGGACAATAAAAGTCCTCAATGTTAGGAATTAATGTTGTGGTCAGGAATACATACTTTGTGGGCAGTAAAGATTTGGAGTATTAATGGATGGATGCAAAATTTAAAGAACACATGAGATTAATAAAGCATATCTGCTTAAATCAGTACCAAAAATTGTGGCCATAGATCTTAATTTTAAGAGAAAATAGGATCATTTGTAAAGTACTCTCTTGGTCTCTTGCCTTAGTCCATTGTTATAGTGGTTCCAGTCTATGACTGGCTGCAATATATGGATCTGATCACAACATTTTACTGACAGTGAGAGAAATGATGCTAACATCAATCCAAACACTGAATAAAACTAGAACTGGTTGGCCAAGGATTTTCTCAGTTGAAGGTCCCTTATAGGGATTCCATAGGCTGTCTGGAACTGATTCTGTGTTAACCACCATTTGAAAACTGAAATCTAACATGTTTCAGGCAGTAAAGATTCCCTATTGCTGTAGGGAATGTCCTGAGGACATTCTGCAACTCTCCAGTCTATAATACCTCTCCAGGTGCTATTCTTCTCTTCAAGTATAGCATTGAACAAATACACCAACTTTTGTGGGTTATTTTTTTTTTCTTCTCCATTTTTATCTTGATTTTTAAATAACTGTCTCCTGAAGTGTAAGCTTTTGAGTCTACCAGTGATGTGCAAAGTAACATTACAGCTTTCAGATTTGTGTGGATGCTCTGTGTTATAACCACTGGTACACAGCAGCTGGGCAGAATTTGAAGTACAACAGGATAAAACCTGACTACCATGGAAAGACAAATTAACATAATTTGGGAGTGATTCTGTTCTGCCTTTATTTTGCAGTTTAGCTGAAGGTATTCTCCTAAGGTCTTGTCACTGAATATGAAACATAGTAGAATATATGAAAAAATAGAGGAAAGGGGATCTTAACTAATGAAATGCTCAGATTTGTTGTTGTAGTGTAGCTAGACAACTGTCACTTCAGATTCTGAGTGGTAAGCATTTGTGCTGAACTAAATTAACACCTCTTGCAGCCATACTAAGTGTACCTGTGTACACTCAAACTTAATAAGGTTTTAATTACAGCATTGAGCTGGGAACATTTCCATATTTCAAGGTCAATCTGTGCTTCAGAAATGTCACCTTTGTTTTAAATAGCTGTACTTATTCCTTACAATGAAGTAAATTATATATAAGCACTTGTAGTATGCATGGAAAACAAGCTATTTCTGATTTCTGTTCTTCAGTAACTTACTTTGGTTTTAGTCTCTAATCTTATACTCTCAAATTTGAGAGCCTAGAGATGCCAAAACCTCAGGAAACTTCATTAGCAGGCCTTTTATTATTATTAGATCAGAGGATAACAAGATCAAATTTTAAAATTAAAGGGATGCATGTTTTTCAGTAAATTACTAAAAAGGATTAATTTTTTTTAGTCTGATGAAAAGAGATACCAAGCAGAATTCTCAAAAGCACTCTATCACACCAGCCACTTGACTCCTTGAAGCCAGTTTGTGTGAGCTCATGCATCTATGATATGGAAACCCCTCATGGACAGCTGCTTTCTCCTCTGCTTTTTCCTTATGGCACTCAAACACTTTTTTTCAGAATTTGAATCTGTTTTTTTTTTTTCTAAATGGAAATGTTTTCAGAGCTTTGATTAAAATCAGTTGTTCTACAGTGTATAATGTATTTACTCACATGAATTCTACAGCTTAGTTCTTGTGCAAATGCATGAATAAATGTCCGTAAGTACAGCATCTGCTGACTAGCAGAATGTGCCTAAGGCAGGTCAACGTGATTTATGGACTGTATTTCTTTCCTGCTCATGTGCTCTTCCTGAGGTGAGTGTAAACATTTTCAACATTTAAATCAGTCATTTAAATGCCAGTTTAAAGTCTACTCTAGATGAATATTCTTAATTGAAAGTCATGATCAGTCATAATCAAGACAGTATAGATCAGTGCTTGTTCTTTGTAGGAAACATTCCCAGTGGCCTGATTTGTCACTGAAACTCCTTACCTACCCATGTTGGCCAAGTCCACATCAGGATACGGGTCCTTGATAGACTTTGCTTCTCCACTTTGAGACCATTGTCTGTCACTGAGCAGTAAAGCAAACATGCTTTGGAGATGATACAGCAGACATAAGCCTGTAGTAGTCTTCTCTGAACCGGTGAGTACCAGTCCTGCATAGTCTTACAGGCATTTGCACAGCCATCTATTACATATGTGCAACAAGGCTTACAGGAAGAAGGTCTGGGTTGGAGTTGACAACAATATTCTGAAGTTTTTGAATTATCTCACAACCTTAGTGTTGTCAATGTAACTTCTTGTATGCCTTTAAAATGCATATGGAAATAATAAAATAACTTAACCATAAGGGAATTTCTGCTGTTTGCCACCAAGGTTGTCACCAAAGAAAATTCCAACACACCTTGGTCCCTGGACTGAGTCTGCCTTCTGCATGGGCTAGCCACTGGAGTGGCACAGGCTTTAGCACTGCTGGCTGAGACCACCAACCTGTTTCAACCTGGATCTCGAAACTGCTGCAGAGGAATGGGGGGGAGCCTTTGCTAAGCCCTTGACCCTACTGCTGCCTCGTGTTTTGTGGATGTTGTGTATGGGTGGGGCAGTACAACCTAGAAAAATGTCCCTGTTCTCCAGCTGCTGTGCTGCCAGGCACTCTAACTGCTGCTTTGTTGCTGCCAGAGTTGAAAGCGAAGCTGCTCTTGGTCTTTATAATAGCATGTTCTATCCTGTCAGTGTGGAGGAGCTGTGCAGGGACAAAACTTACTTGGCAAGATAAAATACTTGAGGGTCTCTGCAAGTGGTACAAAACAAAACTGAGCACATTCAAAGTCTGAAGGCACTTACAGTCTGTACACATCCTCATTGAACCTGCAAGATGATGTTTAACTTGTTCAGGCATTTGATCTGCTTCCTTTTCTATAGCTTTAACTTCTCAGACTGAAATTAAAATTTGTTCAGCTGAGTTCTCCACTCTGTTTTTAAAGGTCTGAACCAATTTTATGCAAGTCTTTCACAAAAAGTAGTTTTGAGGGGTGCGTGAGAGAGTCATTAAAGAATTAGAACAGGCTTCTGTGATGGAAAATGTTAGGCATGCTTAACCGCAGATGTAGCTGTGCCTGCATAGGTAATGATATGCTTTACTGTAGCTTTCTATTTTGGGCAAAGATGCCTGCCCCAAACCTAGCAATGTTCTTTTCTTTTTAGCACACCAGTTTGTCGAAATTAACTTTCATTCAGCAGATCCTCCTAATTTTAGCCTAGTATGAAACTTCAGTTACAATGTTGAGTTTATGGAGGCAGTTTTAAAGATAAAGTGTATTAAATTGAGTGTGTGCACACTGGGGCCCCTTTCCTACACTAACAGATGCCCTTGTGGAAATGTGTGTTGGTATGTGGTTTTAAATGTTTCAGCAGCCCTTTCCTCCCTCTCCCCTATGATACTCAAAAAAATGTAGAATCTTTTCTTTTATACTTTTAAAAACAACACTCTTTTGTGTGGTATTGGTCGTCTTTTCATGACCTGTAAGCTTTAACTGTCTGGCAATGGAAGAACCTAAATCTGTTTGTCCTTGTGAATAATGCAAATGTGGCATGTGTGGTTTTTTTGAGTTTTTAAAAAGCAAAACTTTAAAAATACCTTTAAAACTACAGGTGCACACAGCTAAATTTAACTGGTTTTGTAAACAATAGGTGTAGGCTTCATAAACGGGAAAAATGTGTGCTGTAGCCTTCTGGAAAGAGCTTGCATGCTTTCCTGAGATGTTTTTCTTAAACGGCTTCAGAATAAGACACAGTGTAGGTTGGGTGGAGCCTTACAGTCTCAGTAGGGCTGAGCCATGCTGTTAATTCAAGGGCAGTCTCTTCCAAGCTTCATGAGCTGCATAACAAAACATCCATAGTTAAAATAAAGAAACAAAGTACATTTTCAAGGGAATTGCATAAAGTTCAGTAAAGGGGCCTTGGAATTATTAATTTCTTGCAGATATGCTGGTGTTTCATTGCAGGTGTGTTTTTTTTTTTCCTGCTTGAAAATGTGATTATACAGACTGAGACTTTAGGTTACTTCTGTGGTAATGTAGTAAATGCTTCAAAATATCACTCAAGTTTAGTAATTAGTGTATTTTTGCAGGCAGTGTTAAATTGCTAGTGTTGTTTTCCCATCCCCCAGCTTTCAAGCTCAGAGGAGTCTAGTTTGCTTGCAGCTGCAGTGGTAGGCATCTTTCAGGAAGTGACCTTGGCTTGTATTAATCAAATTCAGAACACACAGAAAAGCTTCTTGGTAACATGCTGACTTGATGTAAAATTTTATAGCATCCATTTTCTTTTAAAACGAGGCCATCTTAAAAAGGGAATTTATTTATGATACCTCAATTTAAAAGAATTTCTCTAAAATGACATGGTATTTAGAGAAGGTAAAACAACAAAAACATACTGCTCTTTTTACTGAGAGGAAAATAGGCTTTTATATGTGTAATTAAGCCTTGCATTACTGTTTGCAAAACTGTATTTTAACCTAGGTAACTGAAAATAGAGCATCATTTGATAGTACTTTCATTGTCTTGCCATTTTTGAACTAGAGTAGAAAAGCTTGGTAGTAGGGCTTGATCTCAATCATATGAGATTCTCAAGACATCTTTAACTTGATGTATTTTAATCACTTACTGCATCTTCTGTTAGCAGCTCTCAAGGCTTTAAATTTAACCTCATAGTAGCTGTATTGAGCTGCTGTGCCTATTTGCATAGACTGAGAAAGGAACCTACCTGTGTTCAAGAAATCAGTTTGACCTTCCCCATCAGCTAGAAATTGTTTTTCCTTGGCTGCTCTTAAATTGAATGGTTGACTATTCCTGGAGCAGATTTTAAAAGCTTTGCATGATGATCTTGCTTGTCCAAAACTATCTTGTGACTTAAGTTACAAGAAGATTATTGGCAACATTTGCAGGTGGCATAGATGTTTAAGAACTTGCTTTTTCTGTTCTTGGGACAGAGGTCTGAGACCTGAATATCTTTCATGGTTACCAAGTGCTGTAGAAGCCTTCAAGGTAGTGAGGTGAGATCATTAACCAATTTCCAAACTGCATTTTTCTGGAGAATTAGTAATAGCTGCCACCTGACTATTGTGCTTTCCTTCTATATTGTCAGGTGCATCGTCTTGAAGAATTTACTATGTGGTTAATTTCAGGGTCTGGAAAATGGTTCTACTTCAACTGGCACCTTCACCATAAAGCTCTTCTGCAGGTTGATGTCATATGCAGTCATTTCACCTCTTCACACCTATATTCAGACTTTGGTCATTCTTCCCTGTAGTGTAGAGCTGAACATGCTAACATAAATGCTCTCAAGGTTTCCCTAACTTAATTACTGCCCATTTTGAAATGGTTTGATTCCATGTCGTTTGTCTCACAGATGCATGCAATGACTTGCTATTCGACTTGGTATCAAGTGAGAGTTGTTAATCATTCACTTCAAGATCTCTGTGTAACCCTACCCTTTCTGCTCTGTCAAACATGTTCTTAGGTTACTCTGCTACTGGATTTTCTTTAACCACATGCTTCATACACTTCTCTTCATGCTGCTTCACGTTTTATTGTCTATTACTCCACCAAACAGAACTCTTCGTGTGAAGGTTTTAGCTCTCTTTGTAGCCTGCAAGGCCAATGAAGGGGTGATAAATCTGTTGCTCTCTGTGCTTAAATGTAGTTGACACTGACTTTTCAAGATCAAGTGGATGCCAAAACACATTCATGGATTGATTGTGTCATTCAGTATTTGCTGTTGTCAGCACTTAACTTAATCTCCCAGAAAATAAAACTGGTCTTAGCACAGATTTTGGAATACCCCACAATGGATCACCGAGTCAGTAGTGAGATGAAACTACACTGATAATGATATTTTTATTCAGGATAACTTGTTTGTAATTCTCCCCATTCTATATTTTAACTGTTACAACTGATTAGGAAACAGAACCTGGAATCATTGATAGGGAGCAGATGCATGCAGTGGAACAGAGGCAGAACATAGATAAGGCTTCTTAGTTCTATAATCTTATAATGAGTAGAGACCATGGTGCATCTTGCCTCTTTCTGTGCCAAAGCAAGACAATCATGACAAGTGTATTGTCTCTGATCATTGTCTACTTCTGTGGCTATGTATTGCTTGTTCTCCCCTGGAAGACTCTGAAGAGCTGATACTTGTACCCAAGAGCAACAGCTTCAATACCCATCCTTCTTGGAGTAGATGGCAAATGAGTTGCTTTGAAGTCAGCATCTTGGAGCAGGGTATTATTAATGCTACTATGGGAGCTGAACAGTGGGCAGCAGCACTCCTTAGGCTGCCACGCCTTATGCCAGGGCAAGGCTGATTCCTTGTTTGACACGAAGCGAAGTAAATCACTGCAGCTCTGGCTGGGCAATCGGAATCCCTTCCGACAATTCTGTACTGGCGTTCTCCCTCCCCTTTCACAAGGTCAGTCTTTCCTGTTTGCCCGCACAGGCTTGCTGCTGTCACTTACAGCTCCCCAGTTCAGTGCTGCTTTGATACTGCTTAATACCAGTCCTACCCCTTCGATTACTGACTTGGCTATCAACTAAAATGGGGATAAGGACGACGACTTCAGCAGCCCTTAACTTCTGACTCTCCAGCGCACTGCTAAGAAAAACGTTGGGCTCCCGGGAACTGCTGAGCGCGCTGCATGCCCATTGCTCGGAGGGCAGGACCGGACCTCTCCTCTCGGCGCTGCCCGGTGGTGCTGCGGCGGGCCCGGCCGGGCCGCAAGGAGTTAAGGGCCGCGCTGCCGCCCGCGGTTCTGTCTGGAGCCGCCGGGCGCTCATTGGCTGCGGAAAGGTGAAATTGAAACCACGGTAAACTTTTGACCCTGGAGCAGTTCTTGTGGAACGCCTTCCCCTTGCCAAGAGCAGAGGGCTTTTTTCCCCTTTTCCTGTATTTATTCTCTGTGATCGTGCCGTGCCGCATGCAGCCTTTGCAAGAGAGGGGGAGGACAGGAACAAGCAAGTAGCCTGCGCGTCCAGCTAACGGTAACGCAGGAGCGTGTCTCAGCTGCTAGTGAACCAGCTACGTTCTAAAACTCCGATCAGTAAACTTTCAAGCTTTCAAAATGTGGCTTGTTGCGGTTTTTTGTTGTTGTTTTTTTTTTTTTTGGTGTCGTATAAAATAACAAAACCATCATAACCAAACAAACTCCATCACCACCACCACCCCCAAACACCAAAAAACAAACCATACCACCACCAAAACAACAAGACAAACACAAAAGCCCAAACAAAAAACAAACAGACAAAAACCCCACAAACCCCAAAAAAACCCCACCCCGCAACAACCCCAACCCAGCCACCGAATGGATGCTGGGTACCATGGCTAATTAGAAAGTGGGGAAGGGAGGATGAGTCACCGGGCAGGCTGGCTGCAGTGAGCTGTGCTGCTTAATAAACCTGGTCTGATTTTCAAAGTGATTTCTCGTTACTGAAGCCCGAGGTAGAAATGTCGTCTTATTGCCACTTAGTTCGTAAGGTGTTGTGTTAAATACATATTGACCAAAATGTGACTTTTTTTCCCCATTCTTCTGTGTTTTCCATAACGTAAGAATATATTTGTTCAGTCTGGGAGCTAGGTAGTGCCCCCCCGAACTTTCACTGCCGACTTGCAAAGCTTAAGAGGCCCTTGGCGGTGTTAGGGTTTTTTAATTTGGGTACGGTGACTCTAACAAGTTCTGGACCTAGTAGGAGTGTGTACCACTTTCACACACTACCAGGTTTGTCACACGCATATACGCAAAATCTGTGGTCAAGAAAATTCACCTTCTCTGTGTAGCTTTGCCAAACCAGACAAATTAAAGCAGCATTACGTTTTCAATGAAGTATGAATACGAGATTTAGTTAATCCGCATTTCTTTCCCCTTAAACATGTCTGTCTTTTCGCTGACAAAAGAATAGCTGACTTAGTTACTTTATTGCATCAGCTGCCATTTCCCCCCTCCCCCATTCCCAGTCACAGGTATCGGCCTGCTCTTCTTGCTGGAACGTTAAACTTACTGAATGTTAAGTGCCACTTAATCAAGGAGTCACTCACCACCTTACTTTAGAGATAAGATTCAAAACTCTTCCTCGACAAAGAAACTTGATTCCCGACTACTTCGGGTTGGTGTTTTCTCCTCTCTAGTGGCTTGTTCTTGCAATCTGTTTCATCAGATTTGTGCAGTATGTTCATTTTCCTAATGGGAGATTAGGGTGGGGAGGAACCTCAACTGCTGTGATGTGGATTTTTAAAAGTTCAGTTCAAGAAGCAGTTCAGTGGTTAAGAAGCGTTTAGTTCACGGCAGCGTTAGCACAGTAGGACAAGATTGTGAAGGTTCGGTGCGGGCTGTTCTTGGAGCGCTGCTGTTCTTGCTGCGGTTTTATCTGGGAATTGAGGGAGTCTCCTGAAGCACTGCCAGCAGCATCAAGGGAACAATGAATATAATATGATTAATAGCAGATCCCCTGCCCCCTCTTGTGTGCAATTCTCCTTGCAACTGCCAAAGAAACATGCGCTTGTAATGATAGTTGGTGGCCTCCCTGTTTGTTCCAGCTAGTGTTCCCAAGCAGCAGCTATTATATAGTTTATTTTCCCCTACTCCCTGTGATTCTTTGTTCTGTCCTCCCTGTGCTTGTGTGCGTCCTGTCTGCTTCTCATTGTCCGTTTCCTGGCGGTTTGTCTGCCTTCACTGTGGAGCTGCAGTGAAGCTGCAAATCATATTGCCTATCATAGTGAAATGGAATAAATGTTCTTCTGAAGGAAAGGAGAATGAGTTCACTTGTGAACTTCGAAGCATCATTTAAATGTCTCTGTCTGAAAGGCTTCTCTTGAACAGCTGCTTGATTTTATTGTGATAACATTGGGTGCACATCCTTCTTGCTGTTAGAAATTTAGGGTATCAAATATATTACGGCATGTGCCAGCAATAGGGCAGGAGACTGGCCAAAAAATGAACACTGACTCTCAAGCTTCACCAGATTTGTAAATCCTGTAATTTCAAAGTATCCTGCTTGGGGCAGGGGTGTTACTGAAAACTAACTGATCATGACAAAATCACTAGTGTAACTTTTACTTCTAATGAAAATGGCCGTATCAGGGAGTATCAAGGATGCATTTGTAACCAAAAAGCATTAGAAGAGCAGTCATAAACTGAAAATAAGCTATAGAGTTCCATACTGTTTTGTTTTGTGTATAGATGTTGAGATTGGCTACATCTCCCTGTTTATCTCAGAGGGAAATCACCAGCTGCTTTGGAGTTGCCCTTTAAGAATTTTCTCCCCCCACCAAAATTTCCAAACGGTGAATAAAAATTATAAAAAGGTGTTTTCATCTTTTATTTCTGTTCCATGAGGTAAGCAGTTTCTATTGTCATGCTTTACTGAAGGATGGAAAGATGATTCAGAGGAAGTTCTAGAGCACAACCTCTCAGTTTGGACAATTATTTTATATTCCATAGCTCATCTGTACTTGATTCATGCTTTGCATTTCTACTGGCTTATGTCCATTTAACCTCCTCTCACAGAGTTATAGGATGAGCTGGACTCTAGTGTCTATTATTAAAGGCTGCTTCTTCCCCTAAATCAGCTTCTAACTGCCATGCTGGCAGAAGTGGTCCAGAAAAGAGTAGACATATGTAGTAGTTGCCACTTAGATTTTATTTTTTAAAACATTGCCATTGTATCTCTGTCTTCTCTGCTTTTATTTGTTTCAGTTGGTGATGAGACTTGCCGTCTGCAGTCCAGGCATTTTGCCATGAGATTCAATGAGTAGCTTTTTCTCTGCTTTTCTTCCTCAATAGATTGGTCTCTAAGTTACAATTTCTGTATCCTTGTTGCAGAACTCTTGGCCTTCTGTAACAACAATGGATTTGGTTTCTGGAATGTGAATCTCTCTTTGAAGAACTGTGTTACATACAGAGATGTACATGTTCTAAGAAATATGATTAATGATCTTGGAAGGTCCAGTTTTGCGCTAGCCTTGTAGCTAGGTCCGGTTTTGCTCTAGCCTTGCAGCAACTTCTTAGTAGACAGTGGAAAAACAAAACAATCAAAATGCTGATCAATTCACTCGTTCTCTTCCCTCTCTGCTAGCATTAATTTTTTTGTAATTTCTCTTATGTGCCATCAGGATGTAGTGAGATGAATAGACACAAGAAATTTTAAGCTCCAGGCATCTTGATTCCTTTAAGCATATGTGTACATGCATATAGTCTAGAGTGCACTAGACTATGACACTAGAGTTTAGGAATTTGTATCCAATATATGTACATCCTATATGTACTTATAAATAAATACATTTTAAAAATATTTATTTGTTTATTTTAATACCCAAAAGAGTACGTGGAAAGTGTCATGTTTTCAGTATGAAGAAAGTGGTGTGGTCCCAGGGAAGCAGCCTTCCTGCTGCAAGTTGTTTCACCTTTCTCAGACTGTGGTAAGTATGGGGCTTGGCAGCTGTAATCTCTGTAGGTCACATTATCTATACAAATGCTGCTCATAAGTGTTTCTGGGTTGATGTGCTCTAATAGCCAGATTGTTCCTAGCTTCTGTTGCAAGCTTGAAGTCTTAGTCTCTCAGGCTATAGGGACAGTAAACAGTAGTTTTTCCTTACTGATTTCTACTGAAGTATCAGACCTCAGGGCATTTCTTATCAGTCCCTTTAGAAAAGTCCACTTTAATTTCAGTGGAGTTTAAAACTAGTTGTAAGTTGATTGTTTGGATGGCAGTCTTGAGGCTGAGCATAGCACAGAACAGGAATGCTCAAAGCAATTTCACATATTGATGTAGAACCGATTCTGCCATTCTCATTCAGCTCTTCTTTGTCTGCATTCTAGAAAGCTCTTGTTATCTATCTTGATTTCTCCAAACCTTCCTTGTGTTATTTATTGAGCATACAGTGCTTGTCCTGTAGGGTGGTAGTCAGTACAACCTATCTGGCTATTTGTCAAAGCAGCATGTGAATTTTAAGTAGCAGGGAGAACACATACTTGAATGGATGGAAGAAGGAAAATGTAAGATTGACCGAAGTCTTCCATAGCTGTTGCACTCCTGTATTTGTTGTCTGTAGTCTGCTGAAGCCTAAAACTAGAAGGCTAACACAACAGAAGGGGCTAACTGTGTGTTTCGTGGTGTCAAAAATTTTGTCCTTGATCATGGTACAGTGTCCACTGTCCACTCTCTCCAGATGGCCATTAGGAATGCATAGTTTTCTTCAAGATATGTAAGCTAGAAGCACAATACAATAATCCATGTAACAATTATACTGTAATCCTTACAGTATCCAGTTTTAGTTCTCAAGGTCCAAATGGGAAATATCTGGATGAGTCAGCAATGTGACAAATAGAAATGGATTCAGAGCAAAAACTATGTGCCAGCAAAACAAGGTATGTCTTTTGTCTTGCTGGCTCCACATACTGTTGTAGTCTTTTGGTAATGATGCTGTGAAAATAGAGGATGAGTATTTTCATGTTACTACTTAAACATATTCCCATTCACCAGAACAGACGTTCTCTCATAATAAACCTCAGGGCTGTGATGTGATGGAGAATTGGAAAATTAGTGATGCCTATCTAAATTTCTTTTTTTCTAGTGCTAAGCTTTGTCTGTCCTAGGCAGGAAAAAGGGCCATTTGTATTGAACATGTGCAATTACAGAAAGCTTATTTTATTTGAAGGGAGACTTTCTAATATCTTATGGAGGAGAAATAATGAGACTTTTTTTTTTCTCACTACCCATTTAATGTAAATATAAATTGAGGGGGCAAAACTGAATTATCTGAGCTATCTAAATGGAGGAGGAAGGGGAATTGCAAGATGGGTAATGGTTGCAGTACCCTTTTATAATTGATATGTAGATGTTGTTCCTAAGAAAAATACCTGTGTAGATAGTGACATTTCTGATAATACTAATGTCAGGAGTTTTGAATTAATAATTTTAAGTGATATAGATATTGAATATGCTGATAACTTTAATTATGGGTCTTTTTCCCTCTTCCAGCTTCTTGTATAGAATATTCATTAGGCAATTTGTTATTTCAAAAGCTGTCATTCCCCTTCTTTTCTCCACAATCCTGTTAAAGTAGGAAAAGCAGTTCTGTCTCTGTTTCTTTTGTTTTTCACCTTGTTTCTCTACCACCTCTGTAATGTCTCCTCCTGGGTCCTTGTGTCAGCATTGCTCACATATTGTTGTGACAGGATTAGAATCGAGGATTTCAGTGAGAGCTATATTATTTTGAAATATCCTAAAGTTGAAAATGAAGATCAATATGAAGCTTGATTAAGCTTGCTGTAAGAGCTTGCTACTAATAAGCAATTTGTCAGTGAGTAGCTGGCCATGCAGTAATTGCAGAGCAGTAAGTGGTAACCCCTCCACTTGCTCAAAGGTAGTGTGAAATCATCACTTGGAGTTCTGTGAAGATCCTCAAATTTTAAAGAACATCTAGATCTAGGAAAGATGGGTAAGAGTGAAAAAGTGTGTGGTGTTTACCTCAAAATTGCAGGATTTGTGGCTCTTTTGTAATCCAAGGCAGTGTTGCTGTTCACACATAGTGGTATTTTGCTTTTCTATGACAGATGAATGAATTATAGAATGGCTTAGGTTGGATGGGACCTTAGAGATCATCTACTCCAACTTCCCTGTCATGGACAGGAATGCCACTTTAGGTTTTAAGTGTGACAGATTTTGCTTTGCTAGATTAGAATGAATGGAATAATCTTCCTAAAAAGTTGTGAGGCTAGAAGGAAACATCATTTAAAGACTAAGCAAACATTTTAGATTTTCTCAGTGAAGTGTTATATGTCTTGTGTAATTTGTTAAAACCCAATCACTTATGCTTGGCTTGAAGTGTTAACCAATTCACAGGGTATTTCCCTTGATCAGTAGTAGGTACACTACAAGTTTTGTCATTCCTAGTACTTCTCCTTTCCATTCTGTGTGTGTTACATTAATACAGGATGTATTTATTTATCTGTCTCTTTGAAGGTATCTATTTTGAAATGTCAGTATGAGGATTAAAGCATTAAGAAGTATGTAAATGTTAGATATTTATTTTGAAGCAGAACATAAACATATTACTCTTCAGAACTATATATCTTCTTAATGGTATTAATAGGCAACTTATTTTAGGCTGCAGCCTCTTTATTAGGCTTTCTGCCTTGCTTGTTCAACTCTGATTTCACATTACCAATGTTGGTTTCAGAGCAGATGCAATGAGTACTGTAAATTAAATGTGCAAGGGAGTATCTTACTTTATATACTCTTATGCCATAAAATATCTGAAGAGTTTTTGTGTTCTGCTGAAACTCAATAGTTTCATTAGTGCTTATGATCACTTTTGCAGTGAACAGATGTTATTTTGGTGTTTACAGTGCTACAAAGAAATGCATTTTTAAAAGTAAATCTGGCAGTTAAGCTGTCACTGCTTTCACAAGTTACTGTTCTGGTCTCTACTGTTCAGTGTGGTTGATGCAAGATCATTTAGATCACTTACCATAACTATAAACAAGTAGCAGATGGTGTGTAAAAAGTGTGGCTTTAAAAAAAAAAATAAAACAATGACCATGGTAGGTTGTTATTGATATTGTTAGAAGCCATCAAGTAGCATGGAAGAATGATTTTCAGGAATTACTCCAATTCAGACACTGAGTTTGACATAGATCATAGCAATAGAATATTCTTAAAAGATGTCTGTTGAGCAAACAGAGATACTTTATCTGTTTTATCTGTTTGTTTTTTTTTTTTGGCTCTGTGTACAGTGCACACCTATGTTTCTAAATAATTTGGGAACGAGTTGTAAATAAAATCTGTCTTTCTGAGAGGGAAACACACATTTTCTACCTGTTTGCTTGGGGTTGTTATCCCTTCCCCCCCTCCCCCCCCTTTCCCCTGTTGAAGATAACATTTCAAAAGAAATTTGTTTCAGCCTTAGTATTTCTGCTGGAGCTGGTGACAGATTTTTCATTGAATTAACAGGAAGAGACTTAGACCGATGCTAAGTGCTGCTGAAAATCCCAGTAGAAGTATATTAAGTTTCAGTGGATCAAAACACTTAAACAGAGAGAGGGAAAGGCATTGATATGACACAAGCATTTCATGATCTTTCAACATGCTGAGCTTTTAACCTGCTCAGTAAAACTAGCTAATACTTCTAATAAAAATTCACAAAAGACTGCAATGGTACTTCAGATTAAACTGTGGAAGGAGAAACCTGCTTTTTAACATGGTAATCACAGTGAAAATTTTAAAGTACATTTCACTGTTTATCATGATAATGGCAGCATAGTAATAATTTCTTTTATACACAGAATGATAAATAATATGTGGTTTCAAATGGAGGAGCCAGGGAATGAACAGTTTGGAAGTGGACTACACTGCAAATAGAGTTGACTGATATATTACATTAAAAAGTAACATTTCTTAATGGAAAGTTCTACCACTCTGACCCTTACCCCACCCTTTTATCCTGCACTTTGTGGTTCAAGACGTTGCACAGTTCTTTGGGCGAATTCTGTAAGGTACAATTAGAATTTTATGAGTGATTTACTACAGCAGCAAATGTTTGAGTAAAATTGGACTGTACAAATGGAGAACTGGTAGTGGAAATGCAGAATTGGTAGTGGGTATAAGAAAAATTGATTTTTCTTTCAGTTTTCTTTCGACTGACTTTGAAGCAGAATGTTTCATGGGTTTATATTGTGTGTAACTTCACCAAAGCTTTTCGGAAATACCTCCATTAATTTCGGTGTAATGTTGTCTGTGTAACAATACCCTGCTTTAGAAGTTAAAATCTGAAAACACTAAACTTTTGACCTTGGGTAGATGCTGCCATGTATAATGCATTACATTCAGCTGGTGAAGTAAAAATTGCATTATTCTGGGCTCTAGTTTGTGGAAAAAAAAAGTATGTATTGGGCTGCGATGCCTGACAGCTGACATTTATCAAGGGTAACATGAGCTTTACTCATTCTCACATTTTTAAGCAGCTTTCAAAGCTTTACATGTATACACATGTTCAGCATATGTCTTGTAGCTTTGAAAATTTTGTTATAATGATGTTAACTCTCATTAAGTTGAGAATCCAAACTGTAATTTAGTTTATCAAATTCAGTCACTGTGATAACGTTTAGTAAACTGGCACTGTAATGTGAAACCATAAGACTGATGAGTAAAGCTTCAAAATATGTGTTCCCTCTATTCCCTCTTCCCTGGTTTAGTGAGCTTTAGACTAGACTTTGAGTCCATAGAATTGTTTTGAGCTCATGATACTCTTTCAGAAGCATAAGTTTTCTAAAAATGATGAAACTAAGTACAGTATTTCTTAGTAGGATAAAATGCTGAAGCTTCTCTTTAAAAAAAAAGAAAAAAACCAAAATCTAGAGTATGCATTTTCTTTTTGTGATGACCAAATTGGTGAACTTTTTAATATCTTTGTAAACTGTTTGTATGTATTGGCCAAATGATTTAAAAAAAAAACCCAAAACCAAATAAAACCTACTTGCTTTTAAATGTCTTTAAGATTTATGCAATTGTCTTGAAATGTTCCAAACTCTGTGTGCAATTATTCCTGCTTAATAATTCACTTAGAGGACTGTATGGAAGAAATGATTATTTTAATATTTGACAAATTTTTTGCTAGTCTACATAGTTTACAGATCTATTTTTAGACTCAGTTTCCTGTTACTGCAGTAACTGGGTGTAGGGCTAAACAGATCATGCTGCTCTGATTCCAGGTAACTCAAAACTGTAGGTGACTACTGAAGATAAAATGGATAGAAGTGATCATGATGGTCATCATATTAATTGCTGAGCAATGGTGTAAGGTACCCTTGTTTCTCATTACTAATATTCTAACATTTGCACCAAATACTTTTAATTTGTCACTTCTACGTGGAAATAATTTAAGATGATATAAAAAAATGTTTTCTTCCTCCTTTAAATACTACACAAATTGATAAAGTAAAAAAAAAAAAAAAAATTCTGAAACCAGTCTGGAGTTCAGATTTTGGTGGACCAGTTTGTTAAAAATTCCCCCTCAAAGTGGGATTTCTTTGGTCCAGTTTGGAAGCAGCAGTGTTTTAAGCAGTATTTGCTCTCAAACACTCCTAAGAGGCAGAATGGCTTCTCTGTATTTTTGGTGGTGTTTTGGGTTGATGTCAGCCAAAACTGTGATCATAATTGTAACAACCTTCAAATCATCATTTCAAGATGTTACTAATGCATAACCAGGTATTAAAAGGCATTCAGGCAACAAAGATGAAGTAAGATGACAGTAGAAAATATGTCTCTTTCTTGAGCTTGTTCGTCATGAAATAATCCATAGATTTTAATGACTGTCCTTAAAAGTTTTGCACATTGGTTTGAGAAATGAGTGCATTGATTTATGGCATTTTAAAATGTCCAGAGAAATGCAATACTGAACAAAGTCAGCTTTGTTTAGTACTTTGGTTTGACTCATGAGAACCCTAAACTGATGGTCTTGTAGAATTTGGTTTGGCAGACAAAATAAGCTGTATGAATAGCAAAAACTCTCCTTTTATAAGTAGAAATAGTAAGTTAGTGTGGTTGTGCCAGGATGATAATTTTTAGTATCTTGTGAATATCTGTGTATTACAGGTATTTCTGAAGATCCCTTTTTCTTTTTCTCTTTGTAATTTGTCTGCTGTTTATGGAGCACTGGTGGAATGAAGAGCACATGAATCTGTTGTAATTGTTAACTTTTCCCCTTGTATGACCCTGTTTGTGTGCTTTTGTCCTGTAAAGTCTTTCTTCCATGCATCTGCCCATGTACAGGTGCTTAAGAAAACAAGCATTTTGTATGCAGAAGTTCCTCTTTTACTGAGGAGAGCTGCTCTGGGTGTCTTTTCTTGAGGTATTTTGGATTACTTTGAAATCCATGTAATTCCTCCTTGCATTGTCATCTTGGTGGTGATGCTTTGGAGTTTTGGGGTGGGTTTTTGCCGTGTTTTGAAGGTAGCAAATAAGGTATTTTGTTGTAGTGGCTTGAAGCTGGTGTGTCCTTTGTCTAGCCCCAGTTGTTTATTTCACAGTTCTAACATGTATTGTCAAAGTGGGTCTGATATAGGGACAAGCACATAAAGGTCTTAAAAGTAAGAAGCTTGCTTTCTGAGTTAGATTTTCAGCATGTTTCCTTTGTGCCACAGAAGCTTAAATATATGGTAAGGTACATGTTGGAGGGGAGGGTAAGGTACATGTTGTTGCTTTATTCTTTTCAGTGTGAAGTAACTGTAGGCATAATGATGTAAAACTGTAGATGCTAGGAATGATTAAGGATATAAAGCCTTTGTTTTTAAAAAGTGGTAATAATAAAAATGGATGAGCAGCTTTATTTCTATCAGTGTTGGTCACTGATATTGAACAGCAAATTATAGTGGGGAGCACGGTGAAATTCACATGTAATGAAATCCATTTCTGTGCTGTTGCTACTGTGATTGTCTACAAAACTCATTTTACTGTTGTAAATGAGTGTAAATCTTAGAAGTAGACTGCAGGATGGGGCAGTGTTTGTGGTGTGTTCTCTGATGGGCTGCTTGATTAATCTTGGATAGCTTTTTTTTTTTTTCCACATATTTCACAGATGCATGTTCTTTCACTTACAATCAGTTTAGAAAGGAAGAACATATATGCTGTAAGTAATTTATCTAATATTATGATGTTTTAAGTCCAGTCACCTTGTTCTGAGGTAGGTGTAATATTGCTACAGTGTTCTGTTGCTATAATAGTGTTACTAAATCTTTCCATGTAAACAAAGCTGTAGTTCAGTTTTGGTTTTTTTTAAGATCCTTTTTATGCATACTTTCTCACATATATTTGTTTCTTGGTTATATTTGTTTACTTGTGACCTAAAAGTAATGTATTTTTTTTTCTTGAAGCAGTTTGGAGAATTTGAAGATACAGATAATGAATGTAGTGTTAAATATTTTTCATATTAAGATACTCTTAGTGTTAATATAGTAAGGAAAACAAATTCTGTTCCTCCACCTTTCCATGTGTCTTTTGTAGGCTGCAGTATTGCTATTTTTTTTCCCAAATCTCATTATATTTCCTCTTTCTCCTCAAACCCTGACTGTGACAGTGACATGAATAGGAAAGCATCTCATTTTTCATTTAAAACGAAAACGTGATTCCATTCCCCCAGCACTCTGAAAGAAGATTTGAAAATACTGACAATTTACCTTGAAGTATTTACTGATGAAATAGAGAAACAAGGAGCTTAAATCTAGAAGCCACTTTAAAAAAAAAAAATCTTTTACAATAAAGAGAAAACTTTGAGTTTTAATTATACATAGTTGTAAAGAGGAAATAAAACAACTAATCCCACCAAAAAATCTGACTTGCGTAATTCAGGGTTTCACTAAACTCTCTTAACTCCTCCTCTTTCATTGACCTCTGGCTCACAAATGGTTGAAGCTTTGATTTGCAGAAAATGTTAGATGTGCAGAATGATAGTGCCATGTTTATCCCACTGGATTTTCTTAGGCTTAATCTATTACTACGGAAGCTTTCTGGTAAAGCTCTGTTAACAAACCTTAGTGAAGTCACGTTTCCTACTGGCAAAGACATCTCTGTACAAGTTCCCTGGGTAAATACATTTTTGCCACTGCACTAAAGTAATACAAATAATAATAATAATAATAAAAAAATTACAAGTGTTAACAAAAGTAAAACAACAAGAAATATTAGACTGGTCTGAGGAGCATACAGGTACAATGTTCTTTCTTCCCCCTCAACCAAGCTTTCCCTGTCCAGAAGTCATGCCACGTTGGTTGTTTGCAGACTTTGTGTATTCATGTGCTCAGTGATTTCTTCAGCATAGCTCCTACCATCTTACTATGGGTGGAAGTCAGTTGAAGAATAAATGTGAGATTCACTGGTCCAAAGCTCCTTAGAGCCCTCTGGATTTCTTTGTGTCAGTAGGAGCTGCGCTGGTCACTTGCCAGTCCTCTGACACAGCAGCCATTTGTAATGGCTGATTGTGCAGTTTGTCCAGCAGTTCTCAACATTCCCATTTCAACTCCTTTTGGATGAAGGGTATCCTGGTGGCTGATCACCACCTCATGTGGCTGTTTGGTTTTATTCTTTTCTATAATTCCTTAGAATTTATTTCACTCCTGCAAGCAGTTTGCTACAAAGGAACACTGGAAGTGGGAATCTCTCCAGCAGTACCTTTTAGTGGCAGAGACCAACGTGAAGAGCTATGGCTTTAATCTGAGTGTCCATTTTATGCTTTTGCCATGAAGAGATCCACTGTCTCCCCAGCTGGCTTCCTGTTTCTGATGTGTTACTTAAACATCTTTTTATTATCAGTTGGAGTTTGGTGCAAGGCACTCTTGTTGTTCTTTTTTTAGTTCTGTATTTTCCTGTTTACATCCAATTTACTGTGTTCTATGAGTGGTTCAGCTCTTCCCAAGCAGACAAGCTTTCCACTTTTTAAATGCTAACCTTTTCCCTGTGGTATCCCCCTTAACTTCTCATAGAGACACATAGGTATTTTTGATGTTTTTGTTCCCTGCTCCAAAAGCTGTGTAGGTGTAGCAGCTATTACTCAGAATTCACTGGAGATCCAGCATCTTTTTTGTCTCTTTCCCTCTCTCACAGTTGTCATCACAGCACAGTCATACAGTGACAGTGTAATCACTTTTCCATCTCAAGGGCTGGGGGTGCGTGGTGATATTCTCCCATATCAGTAGAGATGTGTAAATTAATATTCCACCCTGCTTCTAAACAGCATATATTGTTTCTTAAACACAGCTAACTGCAGAGGAGAATAATACCATCTTTGAGAATTTGTTGTGCACACAAATAGTAACTGATTAATGTACTGACTTCCTTTTCCTATTTTTCCTAATTATTTGGGGTTTTTTTTATACTTGAACTGGAACTACAAATGATGTGATATAATGAAGAAATAAATACAATATTGTAATGTGGTAGGAATGTTGGGATACATGTGTCTCACAGTCTCTGTGCCTTTGCTTAATGTGGAAAAGTGTTTTGGCAGAACTCTAAGTGGTTTTGGAAATTAAATCTTCACTCAGTTCATATACTGTAACTCAAGACTTCTTAAGTTTTAAATTTAAATTTTAAATGCTAAGTTTTAAATAGCAGGGAATTGGCGGTGATTGGCACTCAGTGTGCCAATGTATTTTCCTAGTAAAACCATCATATTAAAAATGAAGCTTAAGATTCAAAAGGCCTTTTTCAACTTACAGTGGATATAGTCAAAGCAGATTAGTTCTAAGTAGCACTTCTGTTGGTCTTATAAAGATCCCCTAAATGCTACGTCGGATTTTGAATGAAATTTAGAAAGTCTTCCACGTTTTAATCTACAAACATTAGATGATTTCTAGTAAGAATTTGGCCTTTTTTTTTCTTTGCTGCTGTCTCTACATATTTCTGTGAGGGTCTGGTCTGTTTTTCTCTGATGGCCAGGCAGTAATGGGTTTTGAGGTCCATAGAGCTGCTAGGCTTTATTTGTTCTGTGGATTTGCCCTTTTGTTTGCTTTTCTCAAATGTGTCCATCATACCTACCCCGTTACTTTTTCTTCTCCCCCTGCAAAGACTCCTGTTTCCTTTCCCTTTCTCTCTGTATTTGAATCTGCTTCATGACTTCTGCCTGATTCTTCTGAACACTGAATTCAGCTAAGAAATCCAGCAAGAGAGTAATTTAGTTATGGCACAAAATGCTTCCGAACTGCATTTTACAGAATTGCTCACATCTTCGTGTTGCAAACAAAAAAGGCTTGCTAGCCTTCCTCCCCCACACCCTCCATTATAGCTGTATAAGGCGCCTATTGTCCCCATTCATATTGAGATGTCACAGATGTGTACACTCTTCTGGGTTCTATTCTCTCTTGCAGCTCTAATGACCGCTACTCCTTTGATTCCTTTCTCAGGCAAATTGGCATAGGCTATACAGAAAGAAATTTAGGTCACAAATAATCTTGAAATTATTCTACTTGAGTGAGAGGAAGATTTAGCTGACTCCATGTTTGTATATATGGGAAATTTATGGCAAAATAAGGGAAAATTAGTTTCCTCCAACAAATACATTTTGTCATCTCAGAGATCATTGACTTAAAATTATCCCCAAGGGACTGTGCAGTTTCAGTGTGAAGTACAAGTGTGCAGTTCAAAGAGCTTTAAAGCTACAGTGATGTTTTTTCTCCTAGACATTAAAATCAGGTGTGTTCACCTGTGCTGTTTAAACGAGTAGGAGTATTAACAATGACTAGTTCAAAATAAATATTTGAATATATTTTCATTTCAAAATTAATGTAGGCATTTTTTTGTTATTTTGAGATTAGCTACCCTCAATACCAGGTCTCTTCTCTATCAGAGCAATGCATTTAGGATTTAGCTCTGAGCGTGGATGTAACTTTCTTGGAAGGACTTGGAACCCCAGGTGGCTGGGAGGTGCCATGGTAGGCAGTTTGCATTTGCTCCAAGGCTGTATTAGTGGCACAGATTTGTAGATGGTTTTGTTAAGCAGACAGTAGCAATGGTCTTCGTTAAGAGTTATTGTTCTGTAAGCAAACCAAATTTGTTATTGCACACTCCTCAGATTGTGTGTAGAAAAAGCAAGTGTTTGCAGAGACAGGAAACTATATTGTGCTTTGCATTACATCTCTGAACTGTCTTGTACCAACATCCTTTTATGGTTGACTGCTTTATTTTCCAGTTAAAACTAACATGTTTAAAGTATGCTAGCAGGTGACACTCTTCATCACTTCTGTTGGCTGAGCTTTGCTTGTTGCTTACTTCTGTCTTGTAAGAGCACTCCAAAGGCTAAAGAATTCACAGATACAATTCTAGTTGTTTTACAGGATACTGTAATTAAATTTAAACATGTTAGCTAAGTTATTTAAGATGCTTCTTACTGTTTGTTTCCGTTGTTTTGTAATAACAAAATACTATTCCTTCAAATATTTGTGCCCTTGACACTGTTCTGTATTGCAGCTGGCTGCAAGTACATGAAAGCGTCAACACAGTTGGTAGTCAGTGCTTCTGTGTAGTACTAGAGGCTTTTGCTGTGGGGTGGTATATTTTGTGGAACTGTTTTGGAATGTTTAGGAAGAGGGACAGAAATTACTGTGATCATATTTTGGGTGGTTTGTGCGGCCCAGCTTACCTGCTGTGGATTCAGAGTACCACTGGCAAGTCTTATTTATATGTTACTTTCTTTGTGTGTAACTCTGCAACTAATAGCAAAAGTTGTCATTGAAGTATCATAAAGATTG
Organism: Ramphastos sulfuratus; assembly: GCA_013399055.1. Lineage (NCBI taxonomy): Eukaryota > Metazoa > Chordata > Aves > Piciformes > Ramphastidae > Ramphastos > Ramphastos sulfuratus. The sequence goes on along the minus strand of WBNM01021934.1, from coordinate 191,513 downwards.
GAACCAAGATCCTTTATTAAGCATTATATTGTGGTGTTTTTGTAGTATTTGTGCTGTGGAAGTCCTGAGAGATCAGGAGTTTTCCAAGGTTAATATCAGAAACAAATTTGTTAGTTGTAACAAATGGTATTCTTATAAATGCAGAACAAAAGGTTGTTTAGACACTAACATAAAACATGCCTGGAGCTGCAGCAGTGAATTGCATGCTTGGTAGACCTAATTTTTGTGTCATTCATAAAAAGTGAAAGGTTTGCTTTTTAATAATTGGAATAAAAGGGGCTCTCTGTGTCCATAGGCAGGACATTTCAGTACATTTTGAAGCTGATCTGCTATATTTCATTTTCAAGCACTTCCACTTCAGAGGTCTTTATGTTGAGTGTTAGAACTTGCCTCACATGGTCAGTGTGGCTGAAAACAATCTCTTTTGGGTAGTATCCACCCAACAAAAGGTTAGCTTTGTTAGGAGTTGGCAGCATCTGCCAGGAGACTCTAGAAATACAGCAATAATTATATTTCACTGTTCCCCAGTATGTCCACAGAGGCTGAGCTGTGTAGAAATGCTTACAGGCTTCAGGATTTTTCTTTTCAAGGATTCATCATTTCCAGCTGTTGATAAACTTCTGTGCTTCTTAATAATTTGTGATTATTCAAGTGCTAGCAAATGGCAGATGAAGTGCACAGGCTGATAGGCTAAATGTATGGTGGGATGATTAATGACAGTGCTGTTTAAGACACATGGGCATCAACTAGATCCCATCTGATCTCCCAAGATGAACACTTACCCAAAGTAGAACAGTGGAAACGAAGTTATGATTACAGCACTGCAAAAATTCTCACAGTTTATAATTGAGAGATTTGCTTTCTAATTAAGCAGCTTTTTAAATGTGCAAATATCAAAAGAATAGTTAGAATGCTGCCTTCTTTTTCAGCTGTGCAATTCTAATTAAAAAATATTTTTGCTCTGCAACTTGGAAGCTGAAAATGTTTACTGCTTCAAATAAGCAGTTCTCTTAAAAGGACATCTCCATATGTACTGCATTGATGAATACTTCCAATTCATGTACAAGATTCAAAGACTAAATACTGGGGCTGAACATCCATTGCTAATAATAGCTGTAGGAAATGCAACAAATTAAGCTGTTTTAAATGTTTTTCTGAGGATTACTTGTAGAAGTTCAAAAGCTGGCATCAAATTTGGCATCTACTTGATAGAGATCACATGTCAGAAACTGATAGTGTGTATACAGTAAACGTTTCAGTCTGCCAAAACCAGTCAGTTTTTCCCCTTGTCTGAAGGCATTTTGTTTCAGCTTTGTTAGAGATTTTGATCCAAATGTAAAATGACTTTTCTCTCTAAATTTAAGCCTGCCATGGACAGTCTTTTACAAGGAAATTGATGACATTTTGCCAGATTTTTAACTAGAGCTTTGGAAAAGTGATATTTGAACTGTTTTCATTCGAAACCTGTCTTATATAAAACAGTCATCTCTGTAAAATGAGTAAAATTCTGGCATGAGAGGGTCTGTTTCAGTTCTAACAATGCTAAAGCACTAAATGAGTTAATGCTAATTGTAATTCTATAGTTGTGTTTAAATTGTCTCTCTAGGAATCAAACAAGGTGTCTTTGATTTCAGGAGCTACTAGTAGGGTAGAACAGCAGAAGACAAAAGATTGCATGCATTCAAAGTCTCAGAAAAGAGAATGGACTTGCTGATGACTCAGAGCTTCAGGAAAGGGATTGGACTTGACTTGGAGAAGGATCAGTGTATTTAGTGCAACAAACTCTGTCTAGTTGATTACATTTTGTGTTTTCACAAGAACTTGGTAAGTACTCTCTGGTTTTGAAGTGCCAGATGGTGTATAGCTACTTTAAAGAAATGGGTAGTTGTTGCTACTGAAAACCCACAGATTCAATTCTTTCTATAATGGAATTGGTTGGAAGTTGCTTCCTTCCCGTTAAGAGCAAACAAATTCCTTAGTTATTGTTAAATTCATAGAATGGCTTAGGTCGTGTACTCCAACCTCCCTGCTGTGGGCAGGGACACCTCTCAACTACACTTGGCTGCTCAAGGCTTCACCCAACATGGCCTTGAACCACCCCAGTGAAGAGGCCACAAGCCTCCTGGACAACCTATTCCCGAGTCTCACCACCCTCATACTGAAATTCTTCTTCCTAAGATGCAGTCTAAACCTACTTTCCCTCAGCTTTAAAACCACTCCCCCTTGTCCTATTTCTAGACATTTTGTACTTTGGACTAATCTTTAAATAATTTAGGATTACATAATTACATTCTAGTGAATTATGTGGATTATTTAAAATTTACTTCCCAATTCAGCTGACATTGCAACATGTAGAGATGCATTGTACAGCTTATGGTGTTCTTACTAACCTGCAGCTTGTGTCAAATGGAGCAGAGCCACTTTGAATTTAGGTGTATGTAAAGCTGGAAAGTGACTCTTCAATACTGCTGTGATGATAGTCTCTTAGGAGCTCTGGCAAGGGGAATTTGGTTTGTAAATGGAATACTTTTATATACATTTAAAAAAAAATTTATTGCTGTCAGAGAGGTTTGTGTACTGGTCACAGTAAAATCTCTATCCATATAGTATCCACAGTTTTTGGCAAGCATGATGGGAAGAAGTATTTTCCCCTTTTAGAATGTCATTAAATGTTAATATAGAAGCTAAGTGGACCTGAGGTGGTTCTGCTGTTAGTGTCTGGATGTAGAGTACAGTGGTAGTGGTTTCTCACCAGTGAAGTGGTTATCAAGTCCCACTGCAGTAGCCTGGACATCACATCCTTTTGGTTGTTGTGGTTGTATTTGAGCTGTGGATTTTTTTTTATTCTGCACACATTTATTAATTTATTATTTTTTTAGAAGTAACTGTTTACCAGCTCTTCTGAATACAAGTCTGTAAAGACTTAACTAGGTTAAAAGCATACCAAAGGCATTCTAAAAACACTTGGCTGGTGCTGTCAGTTGTATTGAAAGCCCAATTTACCTTTTCCAGTACAGTGGCTTGGAGATTAGTCAAGATGAAAGGCTGCCTTCTGTGTTTTTCGTCCTCCTGTGTCTGAGCATACCAATTGATGTTGCTAGTGTCATGCAAGTAGGTGATGTGGCTGCATCATGCCCAACTACCTTTTACTTACAAGAACTGTATCCTGACAGACACGCCTGGCCAAATAAGTTCAGTACCTTTTCACACCTGGGTTCTGAGTGCAGCAGTTCTGAGTCTAGAATGTGGTGCATGTCTTTGGACCTGTGATGTGATGCAGGAACCACTTCACCACAGTGCTTTGTGCAAAAGCTGGCAGGGGAGAGATTTTTACAAGTCTTGGCCAGCATATGCTGAAGGCATGAGGATAAAGACTAGCCTTTTTTGTAACAGCGAGTTCTCCACAGCCCCCCTTTTCTCTTCCACCCATTTGTTTGTTACAATAGGGTCCTGTATCTATTGCAGAGCCTGGCAAACAGGGACGTATAGGAAACAAATTAACAAGTAATGACATTCCAAAAATAGAGCAGGCACATTATTTATCAGAGGAACAGGAGACGTGCTCCCAGTGTTGTTCCACCTCTGACCATCCTTTAACTGTGGGTACCCTGTCATTTTAATATATGCAGAGTGAACAAGGCTCAAGTTAATTGTCAGGTCTGAAAAATAGCAGAGGAGTGCATAGTGCTTACTAAACACTGCAGCAGAACTGGTAAATGAAACCTGACAAGGCCTGAAAAATTATAGGCTCTCTAAGATGGAATGTATAATACAAAAAGGATGTGTGCTGAGTTAAGATTATTTAACATGTTGCAACAAGGTGTGCTTCGCTGGCTGCTGCATTGTAGATGGCACTTTTTTGTTGGTTTGGTTTTTAAACTGACAGCCCTGATTCAGTGAAGTCTACCAGTCAGTTATTTATTATCAAGTAAATTACCCTTTTGGCTGAGGAGGTGGTGAAAATAGAGTGGAGAATGATCAAATGTGTGCGTTTCGGAGTAGTATTTGTTAGTTATTGTACTGATGGAAGTGCTGCATTAGGATAATGATCACAGAATCACACTGAAATGTTCTGGTTGGAAAAAACCCTCAGGATCACCATGTCCAACCGATATCCCTGCCCCACAAAGTTCACCCTTCAACCATATACCCAAGCACCACATCCAAATGACTTTTAAGCACATCCAGAGTTGATGATACAACCACCTCCCTGGGCAGCCCATTCCAATGCCTGACCACTCTTGCTATGAAAACTTCCCAATGCCCAACCACTCTTGCTATGAAAACTTCCCAATGCCCATCCTAAACCTACCCAGTTGCAGCTTGAGGCCATTCCCTCTTGTTCTATCGCTATTTACCTGTGAGAGGAGACCAGCATCAGCCTCTCCACAATGTCCTTTCAGGTAGCTGTAGACAATGATGAGGTCTCCTCTCAGCCTCCTTTTTTTCAAACTAAACATGATGGATCAATGCAATTAACAAAATATAACACTGAGCAGTGCTATTAACAATATAATTGTGAAGCTATTTGCTTCAAAATTTAAGTGTTAACTGCTTTAATCTTAAAAGATAAGACTTGTTGGTGCAAAATTGTTACAAGTACACCAAAACCTTTTTATTAACTCTCTGTACTTGAGATATTGGACTTTCAGTTTCACAAAGCTGTAGTTAAGGCTCAGTGACATTTCAAAGTCTGCTGTGTTTTTGCCCTCCCCCAGAGGTTTAAAATCATGGTGGTTTTCTCTGCTGTTGCTTGTAGTGTAGTATTTTGTATTTAGTTTCTTAACAGGCACATTGTCTCTAAAGCATTTAAGGAGGATTATGGATACAATCCTCTTTTTATAGCTTCTTTCAAGAAGTAGCCATTGTGCTTGCCCTATCTTGCACATTTGACTGTGAATGTTTACTTTTAACCCTGAAAGCAGTGTAGCTTTAGCTCTGTCATGTGTCTGTGCCACTGGCAGCAATGTGGCTGGCCACTTGGATTACATCAGTGTTCAGGTGGGATAGCTTTCTCCTGGGTCATTTTAAAGAACTGGATTGAAAACTGGGCAATAGGTAAGCTTAAATTTGGTAGCCAGGCTGTGTGGGATGCTTAGTTTATTAGAAACTGATTCTCTATAGCTCATCCTGAAAGCAGGGAAATCAGTCAAAGGTCAGTGTTGAGCTCATTTAGATCAAAACATGCTAAATGCTCTTTTTGTGTGTGTACTTTTGCTTTTTTGGTTAAGCAGTTTCTAGACAGGAAGTAGGCTCGTGTTGAAGGTGGTACTGGTGTGGTTGGTGAGAGCTGAGGGAGAAGATGACTGCACAACCTCAAATGCCAAGCTGCTGAGAATACTGGCTCTGAGACTAGCAGTTACTTAGTGCATGACTGTGCTTTGATACGGGCACTCTAATAAAAGTAACTCATGTGAAGCAGAACAGGAAACAATATTGAAATAAGGTGTTTTTTTTTTTCTATTAAAAAGAGTTAAGAAGTTGGATGTTTATCTCCATGCTCAGAAAAGTAAGCTTGTAGGATTAGGGCAGGGATAACAGAGTGGTCAGCTTTCGATACATATGAGTTTGTGCTTTCATTAGCAGGATAAGACCAAACATTATTGGAAAAAAAGGGAGTTTCCCCCCCCTTTTTTCCCATTTAAATGTCATAGACAATAACAATGTAATGAGTTATTAATTATAGAATTTTCATATCCTAGTTTATTTATAGTTGTAGTAACTTGAGGTCTAATTTACTTCCGATACATGAGGAAAAAATTACTGTAATGTGTTAGTTTCTTGTTTGGTTTACTGGGTAGAGTTTTCAATCCTGCTTCAGGTTGTTTTAATTTCACCCTGCTCCATGAAACAGAATCAAGAATATCTGTCTAAGTTACTCTGCCAGTTGACAGTTCTCATAGCGTAGTCCTCTGCAGTGTTTGGTCAGACTAAATTAGTGCAAATGCTACTCGAGCCCTTCAAGAGCCTTCAGATTATTCAGAAGGTTATTTTTTCTTTACTGCAGTTTGTATTGGAGAAATGGTATTCCATCTTCTGTTTAAACAGTTCAGATACTGACATCCACAGAATGAATATCGAGAGGAATATAAAGGAAATATTCAAAAACTGATTCAATAGGAAGATTTGTATATGGTGTTCAACTTAATACATTTGTAGGGAGGTTCTCTTTTCTCTTGCTTTTCCAGTCAAATTGAATCCTTTTGATACTTGTGGGTATTGAGTCTCCCACCTTGAAGTGATTTTATGCTGTCTGTTTCTCCTGCATAGGTCAACCTCTCAGTGAGACTCCTATTAGGTGATTCTGTTGAACTGCTGCTCTTCTTGCACAGATGTATTTACCAGCTTAGCAAGCTGCTGTAGAAATTTGAGGAGAAAAGCTGCACATCAAACTGAATAGTGAATGCAATTTTTTGTTATCTTTTAGTTGCATAAAGTCTGTCTAGTGGAGACATCAGAAAATAGCCCTTGCTGGGTAAAAGACCATCCTGGGGAAGCCAGGCAGCAAGCTCTTTACTGAGTGTAGTATCAGTCAGGCTTAGCATTTTTATAGAAAGGAGCAGCTGAAGGATTTAGTTTTCCACAATGTCCAAATATTTCTGATACAGCATTTTAACATTTTAAGATTTCTTATATATTTTTTTTTTCTTTTGTGTGTGCTTTTGGTCTGATTTCTATGATTAGCAGAGGTTGATTTAACATAAAATGGTGTTATAGAACTCTTTCATTAAGAGACAATTTACTCTTGATGCTTAGTCTTACATGACCACATTGTCAATCAACCTTCTAATTGTTAATTCCAGTTGATATAAATAAAGCTACAACCTATATTGTCAAAGGGGTGGTTAAACCAGCACATGAATGCATATGCAACCAGTTGATATGAAAAGCTTCAGTTTAATTTCTTAAGAAATGAGCTACTTGAATAAAACTCCTTTACCTGTCTGCTAGTGATTGCCTATGAAGTAGTCTGGGTAGAAGTATCAATTTTGAAACCCTTGATTTTTGGATAGGACTATGGTGTGTGCTTACATGTGAATGTCTCATAAACATTTCCCAAGAGCAATTTATTTTTCTAATTAGCTTCAACAGCCTCTGCTTTATGTAGCACTTTAAGCAGTTTTCAGCAAATCAATTCAATCACACAGCTGTTGTTTAAAACTTTTTCCTAAGTTACTGTAATTCTCTACAGAGACCCAGAATCCCACTAATTAGTACACTTAATCATACCTTGTATAAAATGCATGATAATATGGATTAATCATTCCTAGAATTCCATGAAAAACCAGAGTAACAGAAACTTGAGTGTTCATAGCTCTGATAACAGTTTCCTATTCTCCTCTAACAGTGATGTACCCAGCAGTGTGTGTAGGCAGACAAAGTGGCTGTGGACTTAGCTTTTACTTGCCAATCATTGCTCCATAAAATAATTAATTTGAGGCTGCAGCTTTTTATAGTAAGATCAAATATATATAACAATTTCATTATTTCTTCCAAAGTGTAAAGAAAACAAACAAAAAAACCCAACAACAAAACAACACAAAATCAACCCAACCAAAACCCAACAACAAAACAACACACAAAAACATAAAATCATTTCAAATAAATGTTCAGTTCTGATGTGAAAGGAAATCTAACTTACCAGGTGATATTTGTGGTGTTAAGATTCAGAATTTTAGCACATGGCAGAAATGACAGTTGTTTGCAGCTTTAAACCCATTTAACATTAAAATATCTCAATACCAAGTGTTTACTTTTTGGTAAGATGAATAATATTAAATGGGAAAAAAAAAACAACAAGGAGAAGCATTTTTTTTAATGTATGGTCTCTTTTATTTTTCAGGATGTGACTTAAAATGACTTATGGTTCTGAAGGTCTTCTGAAAAATATGCTGTGCTTGAGTGTTTGCTAAGGACAAGTAAGTGATTTATTTGATATTTGGACTCTGTGTACTGGAATAGTTCTATTCCCTTTACTATTTTTAAAGCTACATTGTAGAAATTGTGTATGTAAGTATATAAGAAGCATGCTCTTAAAGAAGAAAGAGGGAAAAAAAGAAAAAGATGACTCCCCTTATTTCACTACTGCCAGAAAGTGAGGCTTCTAGGTTTGTTTTCTTGTGGATTCCTCTTGATGTAAATGGAAACATGAGTTGTATCTGTGGTCAGTCTGAGATCAAAGGAATCTTTGCACAATTTCAGTAAGATTTTGAATCAGAAGTTTCACTGGAGGGATACTGTGCTTTTAATATACATATATTTGAGGGGAATAAAAGTTTGGAGTTGCTCAATAGAATGTTGTCTAGTTTTATTTATATCACATAAAATTTAAATATTTGAGGCTTTCCTTGTTATAAACCAGTTGATTACCATTTGCATCTTAGAAAAACCCATGTGTGGCTTATGCCTTTGTTTTTAGAAAGGAGGATTATGTTTAATGTTTAACTATTATATACAATTAAAAAAATTCCAGGCCATTGTCATGATTCATTAAAAAGACTGGTTTGATTTAATTCTTTGTAATTGGCTTATTCTGGAGAATGCTAATTGCCAATTTATGCTTTTTCCCTGGTGAATTTTTCAAACAAGAAACAGCTCAGAGAGAAGAGGTTCCAGCCATGCAAGATAGCATATTTAGTGTAGGAAAAAGTTGTTTCATAGGACCAAAGAAGTATTAAAATTTTATTTTATGCAAATATGATTTAAAAAAAAAATAGCTTGGATATGTTTTTCATTAGTATCATAAGTTGTGCTTTGTGGTCTTTGGTGTTTCTGTGTGTGTACTCAACTATTTCAGCTAAAGAAACAAACCCCCTAAGTCTGAAGTACCTAACTGTATTTTGGGGCCTTTAAGACAAAACCTTCCCAGTTTCCAGGTTCTGCATGGCAAGTAGGTCTGTCCTCTGCAACTATGGGCATGGGGGAGTAATGCTTGAGTTGGAGAAGGAACATTTGCATTGAAAGATAAACTAGCAGAAAGCAGTCTAATGGATGCTGCTGAGTTAATGGCTTTCCAATTTGTATGAGGGTAAGATTAGGAAAGAAACAATCTTAACCAAGCTCAAAACTTTCAGCTTGCTGTCCTTAGTACTTCTTGGTGGCCTTTGGATTTGAATGCTCTCTAGGAAAAGGCTTTAGGAACTTGCCTGCTTTCAAACATGCTATATTGCTGATGTGCATCTTTCTTTTGGCAGCCCCGGGTTATTCTTGGGTTGGTTTTATGGTTGTTTGTTTGGGTGTGGGGGTTTTGTTTGTTTGTTTAGCTAGTCAAAATATTAAAGCCCTAGCAGGTCAAAAAATGGTAGTCCTAAATGCTGCTGATTCCTGTATATTCTGGGTTTTTTTTTGTTTGGAAGACTGTACATGTATTGTTGCAGTGGATGGAGTAATACCTACTAGAAGTTGTTTTACCTGTCAGGTGCAAAGACCAGCACCTTTTTAACAGTCCCTTTGTGGTTTTCACTGAGAAATGCATAGACCTGACATACAAGAAGTGTATAGTATGTTGCAAAGGATATATAGATATGTACCTTACTAATAAGGAGAAATGTACTTAGTGATGAGCAAAAAAGGTCTTTGTTTTCCTTTCTTGTTTCCTCTTTATGTGTAAGTGAGAAAAAAATTAGAAACCCTAGGATTATATATGAGGAGATAGAGTAGTGCAGACATTAGTACTTAATATTTGCAAATAATCAAAGTTGGAACTTTTTCTCTGACTGTTGCTGCCTTTGCTTCCACTCCACTGGTGAGATTAGGACCATACAGCTGATGACATTAAAGAGTATCTTGCTCTAGAGACTTTGAACAATTTCTTATGTCATCTCAGTTTTCCTGATACTTGTTTTAACTGTGAACTTCAGAGGGCTCTGACTCTATTTACTTGCATTCAGCTTTCACATTACTTTGTACACATCTGTACCTTCTAAATTATTTGGCAAGAGCTAGGGCTTTGATTTTACAAATAACTTTTGGAAAATCCTATTGGACAGAACAAAGTGTAGCATTGTGTCATCTGTTTTCAATAGCTAAATGGAGTGTGGCTTAAAATGCTTTTATTTGATCAAATGTTCACAATAAAATGACAAAGTATTCCAATCCAGTGGAGTAACACAGGTGGTTTAATTTAGAAATTGAAATTAGTTGCTGGTGCTGATGACATCAGACTACCAGACACATAAATATTATTTACGTAGGAATCATTGTTCATTTGCTACCTGGCTTTAAAATTTGGCAGTTCCAAGAAATTACTTTAAAATCATATAAACTAGGGACAGATAACTTTTAGAAAAAAACTAGCTGTGTATCACTGGAGAGAATTTATTGCCAGCAGTGTAATCAGTCTGCTGTAGCTTCTTACAATTTATCAAATGCTTAGATGCATATTTCATAAAAAAAGTCATAAGAGTATGTGTTGGATACCTCAAGTCCCACTGTTAGTTATCCTTATATGCAGGAGGTTTGCATCTGCCTTTTGAGCTTGTCCTTGGAACTTTGAATTGAAATAGAAGAACCGTGAATGTGGTTGCTGCTGTATCTGTAGTTCCATTATGTAGTAACTGAGCTGTTCACTGAGACAGATTAAACTAGCTTTTAGATCCATTTTAGTTACACAAATAATGCATGTATATTTTAAATGTGAGGTTGTGCAATATAACCAGCAGAGGAGTTTTTCTAACCCAGTGTTTTGAAAGCTACGTTTTGGACTTGTCTTTTGAAATAATGATTAACTTCAGAAGAAACTCCCCAAAATAGATTTCCTTTTGGAAAAGCCTTTTAGCATGTTAGAAATGAGGTTGCTTTCTTCTCTCAGGCAACCAGCACCAGAACAAGAGGACACAGTCTCAAGCTGTGCCAGGGGAAGTTTAGGCTCAGGGTGAGGAGAAAGTTCTTCACTGAGAGAGTCATTCCCCACTGGAATGGGCTGCCCAGGGAGGTGGTGGAGTCACTGTCCCTGGAGGTGTTCAAGGCAGGTTTGGACGTGGCACTTGGTGCCATGGTCTAGTCTTGAGGTCTGTGGTAATGGGTTGGACTTGATGATCTTTGAGGTCTCTTCCAACCTTGCTTATACTGTGATACTGTAAAATATGGGTACATAGAATGGGCTGGGCTGGAAGGGACCTCCAAAGGTCATCTAGTCCAACTCCCTTGCTGTAAGCAGGGACATCCTCCACTAGATCATGTTACTCAGAGCCTTGTTGAGCCTAACCTTGGCTATCTCCAGGGATGGGGCCTCAACTACTTCCCCGGTAACCTGTTCCAGTGTTTCACCCCCCTCATGGTAAAGAACTTGTTCCTAATATCCAATCTAAACCTACTCTTTTCTAAAACCATTGCCCCTCACCCTGTCACTCTAGGCTTTTGTAAACAGTTTCTCTCCAGCCTTCTTGTAGGCCCCCTTCAATTCACTGAATTGAATTCAGTGAATAAATAACACCTGGTACTTTTTAACTGGTAATTTCCTTCATTATTAACTCACTGAATAATAGTTTCTTTTGTGAATATTTCCTGTAGCAGGGAAATTAGTTTAACTGTTCAGAATTTGTACTGTAAATCCATCTGTATTGGGAAGCAGCTTCTGTAATTTCCTTAGCTAAACAGTTTCAGAGTTGTTCTAGGCATTACATGTGTTTCCAGCCTGTAATGATACTCCTAGGGAAAGGAAATTCATGTGCAGGACTCTGCAGCTTCAGGCCTGAATAAAGCTTACTTGGGTGTAACAGTAGGGCAACAATCTACACGAATTACTTAATTTCATCTTCTTTGTCCAAACTTCTGTATTTAGGCATCGAAAGCTTTTCTTAAGTAGAAGAAGGATTATATTCTTGGACAGGTTTGGGGTTTGTTTTTTTTTGTTTGTTTGGTTTTTTGTTTTGTTTTTGTTTTTTTTTTTAGACAAAATGGAATAATTTTGGCTTTCTGTTTAATCATTTTATGAGTTTTCTATCAGCACAGGCAGGTGTTAAATCAGAAATGACATTTCCATTCTAAATCATTTAATGCAACCCTGTTACCCGCAAAACTACTTTCTGTTGAAATGTCTGGTCTAGCTCAAATGTTCAACTATTTAATGTGTTTTAAATCTTTCCTTCTCTTAAACAGAATTTACTCTTGGCTTCTGGCATTCTTGCTGCGCCTACACCCTTCCTGAGCTATCCTTAAGTCTTGTATTTTAAGCCCTTCCTTTCTCTTTCCGCAGTAGCTCTTAACTGCAGCTCTGCGCTCTGCCTGGGAGTGCAGCTGGAGGGAAGCAAGCAGAGAAAGGTTCTCCAGTGTATCACCTGCGGAGTGACTCTGGGGATTCAGCCTTACCCATGGCATCCGTAGGCATAAGACCTCATGAGTCATCTGCTCTGTTGATTGTCACCTTCAGATAATCAACTGCTTTTTGCCTGCTCGCAGCCTGTTTCCATAACCTGCTTTTGGCGCTGCTCACTTGTTCAGCTGGGTCATTTTTCATTCAGCTGTTAATTGAAGATGTTCTCCCAGCAGTTGTTCAGTGCTGCACTGTCATCTAGTGGTGTAACGTTATGTTATTCCTGAATGTCACTTAAGGTGGGCCACTATGATTGGATTTGAGAGAGTTTTGCCCTGGAGGAGTAGATGATTGAATGAAATTCAGGCTTGCTCTTCCATCTCTCTGTATATTGAGTTTTGCCTTATTCATCCTGGTTTTGTGTCAAGTATTGAAATGCAAACCCAGTTTCTTATCTCTGCAGTCTATGGCCATAGCCACAGGATTAGACATATTTTGTAATTATTTACTTCAAAAGCAAGATTGTTTTACTGTTGTTTTTAATTTGATTGTGATGTACAAGGTGGATTATTCTTCCTCTTAATGTCTGTCAGTTAGGATGAGGATTGGTTACACAAACAACTGTTAAGCATTGTAACACTTAGCTGCACAGAGAATTTGTGCTTTAAAGAGATGCTGTTTTCCTTCTGAGCTTTGTACGTGTGCCAGAGTAATCCAGTGTCTGCTCCTCGCTGCAGCCAGCAGTCCTGTGTCCCGTTGAGCTTTCAAAGGTTTGTACTGCTTGAAGAATGTCCTTTTCAGTGCTCCACCCATAGCTAACATCCTGCAATAACACTATCAGCTATTGCAAGCAACCCCCATGCTGCTTCATGCAAATACATTCTTGTGTGGCTTTGCCTGTTCAGTTTAGACTTCAGAAAGAATCTATAGATAGCAGAGTATTTTTTTTTTTGCCACAAAATGCCAGTAAGCAAAAATCCAACCAGTCAAAGTTAGTACATCAGAAGTAATACACTTATTTCCCCTTTTTCTTTAGATGTCTTCTCCAAGAGGCCCTTAGCTGACTAGATGCCTTTCTAAGCACTTGGTTTCCTTTGCTGTGAGGGTACACTGCTGATTTGTGTTTAACAAACTTCTTGTTCAGCAGAGTGCCCAGATCCTGTTCTGCAGAGCTGCTTTGAGTCAGTTGGCCACCAGCCTCTCATACCTTAACGTAAACCTAATGTAGATGAAAGCACTTCTATCAGGTCCTTGTCCTTGTGTATGTGAGCAACTCCTAGGGATTCAGTCATCTCAAGCCAGTTCTTTGTAAACAGCAATAATGGTGGGTTTTGTTTGTCAAGATCCTTAAAGAACACTTGTTCTTCCTGAAAAGTTTATTAGTACCAGGGTTATATGTCACAGAAGAGTTTCTCTTCAGCTAACAAATAGGAGTGTCTTGGCTAAAGATTTGTACTGTTGTTGCTGTATGGGGCAAAGAGCTCTAATCTCAACTAGACTGTAATAAATTAAATTTATATTTAATATGGAAATTTCTGTAAAAAGGTAAAATAATGCTAAACTAAGTGGCCAGATATGTCTTGTCATTGTGGTACAAAAGACCTCAAATGCAAATTATCAGATTATTGTGTAGTTCTAGTATAGTTCTAATTATGTTCTGAGATACTCTGGTAAGATAAATGGTATAGATCCATTAAAAAGTGTTTTCCTCCCTCGTGTTGTTGATTGCAGCATAGCAGGATCTGCTACAGGTGTCTTTATGTCACCTCTCCTCTGTGACTGTGTTTTTCCTCTTGGGAGTGAGGGGAAGAGGAGTGTGATGGATATATATCATATGCCAGGCTTGTTTAACAAAAGCAGCCAATGGTTTCATTGGGTTGTGGCCCAATCTTTGCTGCAGAAGCAGTAGAGTTGAAAACACTCTGAAGTCTTTGCTTGCCTTGTCCTCACAGTTTTAGAAAACTGTCCATTTTTAAAGGTTTAGCAAGAGACATGGAGTTAAGACTATAGTAACCTGTTGAGTTAGAGATAGTAATAGCAACCTGCTGGCATTGTGCAGAGACGGGTTTGAAGCTGTCATTTAAGCCCACTGATTTACTTGAGGTTGGATGAGATGAAGAGAAGATAGGAGTGTACAGAAAAGGGAATTTGCTCAACATTTCTACATTTTCAGTGTCCTGGTTGCCCATCCTTCATTGTCTTAGTGTTACTTGCCTTTTTCTTTACCGGTGCCTCACCTTATCCTTAGTATTTAACTACATTTTGGCATAGCATTAATTTGTCACTTTGTTTTCAAGTTATCTAAACATACATGGAGAAACTTTTTATTTCCAGACAAATTGCAGCTCATCTTGGTCCCAGTGCTATGGTGCAAAGTTGTAAACATCTCTGAATCAAATTTCATTCATTTCTCAGATAAAACTTTGTAAATCTATGTTTTTATCATGGAAACATATGGAAAAAATTATGTAGATTACCAGTAAAAATATTCACACACAAAATTTGGACAGGTTCTCTGCAGTTTGAATTATTAGTTTGAGAGGTTCATTCACAGTTCTTATTTTATTGCTTTTAGTTGCTGATGCATGGTAAAGATGAGTGGACTAGGAGAAAATTCCTTGGATAGCTTGACCAATGAGTCAAGGAAGCGCAAGGCGTTGCCCTGTGATACACCAGGTGCAAGGTAGGTTTATAGAGACCTTTCTGGCTTTTAAAATTCAGTTTAAAAAAAGATTTTTCAAGTTTTCATGGCAATTTAGGGTGAGTGCTAAATAATTTTGTTCAGTTGAAAAATTCCCTGAGCCAGCTTCTGTTCTGAAGATACTCAGCTTTACTATTATATGCAGATGTGCCAAAGCTGATGAATGTAATTAGGCTCTTGTGGATGTCTTAATAGAGTGAGCATAGAAGAAATCACTGAGGCTGTGATTGAAGGTGAAAGGGGAAAAGCTTCTTGCTTCACAGAAATTTGAAAGGCAGCATCTTCTATCTGATAATTGATTTGACAGAACTCATTTCAGGCAACTATAGTCAGCACAGAATACTGCAGTAGATTCAGCTTTTTTCCTTTCTCCAAACTTGTTCTTTGCAAGTTCACCTCCAGTGTTTGCATTCTATGCTGTCTTCCTGCCCACCTCACTTAACTCTGCCAGATTATCCAAGGGACTCTGTTTTCTGTCCCACCTCATTGTTTTCTATCATGCCAAGTGTTCTGTGTTATCCTGTCATGTTCTTGTTCACACAGGGTATTGACCTTTATTAAATGTGTTTTCAGATTCACCTAAGCACCAGGCATTGTGTGTGCTCATATTTCTCCCTCTTATGCATGTTCTTGCTGTCCTGTGCTAATTACCTTCACTGTGCAACAGATTGTGTATGAGATCCCCAGGTTCTCCCACCATATCCCAATGTGTCTTTGAGTCTCTTCCATTCCAGTTTCTCTTTCCCTTTTTCCAGTGTCTGTCTGTTCATCCAAGAATTCTGTTTGTCAGTTTGTCACCCTTTGTTAGCTTTCTCTACCTTTCAAGCCCCTGTTTTATCATGTATTTTTCCAGTATTGGTCCATGCATACCTTACTAATTCTTTAACTTGATTTCTTCTCCAAGAATTTTTTTAATCTTGTTTCCCTCCCTGTGCCCATTCTTGACCCTTCTCTTCCTTCTGAGCCCTTGGCATGCACTGTGTATGACTCTTCTTTCTGTTGATTTAGGCTGTAGATAATGTCTTGACTCAGCACAAAGATCTATGTATGAAAAGGAATTTCAGGGAGAGATTTTATCCAGCAACATTTGGTTCTGCTGTTTTTTTGGATGTTGAGATGGAATTTTTGTTCTGATGCCTAGAGGTTTCTGAGGTATCACTTTCTATAGTCATCTTGTTACAAGGGATTTCATGGAATGTTAAAATTACATTTCATTTGTCTAATAAATTATAAACCAGATTTAAAGTAACCTTTAAGCTTCAAATGTACTTTCTCTATGAAGATTACAATTTTCTAACAGGCAGTTGCTGTTTTCATTGAATTTGACTGGACTAATTCACAGGAGGATTTTTTGGATGGCTAACTTCCTCGTATCCTCTTCAGATAAGTTTGTAATTAAAATGAACTAATTAATTTAAAAAAAAAAAAAGCCCAATTAACTGACAAACCATAAACCAAAGCACTAAACAAAACACACAACCCTCCCCCAACTAAACAACAGTGTAACAAAGCACAGGCCCTTCAGATTTGTTTGCTGGAAGAATTATTGCTACCTCACTTGAATAGGTAGGTGTTACATGGAGTACATTCAAGTTCAGAAAAGCACAGCTGTTGAATCTGGTGGTATGGGAAGTACTTGAAATGATGTTTTTGGTTTCCAGTCTGACCTGCAGTGGTGAGAAGCGTCGTCGTGAGCAGGAAAGCAAATACATTGAAGAGCTGGCTGAGCTGATATCTGCTAATCTGAGTGACATTGACAATTTCAATGTCAAACCAGACAAATGTGCTATTTTGAAAGAAACCGTGAGACAGATTCGACAGATAAAAGAGCAAGGTACTGTTCCCTGCTAAGCCAAAATAAATAATTGAATGTTCCTGTGATTTCTTTTCCAAACCAGCAGTTTCTTGAGAAATGGAGTAGTGGTTTTTGTAATTGCATGTTACTGTGTGCAGTTCTGGAGCTCCCAGCACAGGAAGGACATGGAAGTGTTGGAGCAGGTCCAGAGGAGGGCCACAAAAATGCTGAGAGGGCTGCAGCAGCTCTGCTATGAGGAGAGACTGAGAGAGTTGGGGCTCTTCAGCCTGGAGAAGAGAAGGCCTTCTAGTAGCCTTCCAGTATCTGAAGGGGGCCTACAGGAAGGCTGGGGAGGGACTATTTATAAGGTCTTGCAATGACAGGACTAGGGGCAATGGGTTTAAACTGGCAGAAGGAAGATTTAGACTGGATGTTAAGAGGAAGTTCTTTACAGTGAAGGTGGTGAGGTACTGGCACAGGTTGCCCAGGGAGGTTGTGGCTGCTCCCTCCCTGGAGGTGTTCAAGGCCAGGTTGGACGAGGCCTTGAGTAACTTGTGCTAGTGGGAGGTGTCCCTGCCTATGGCAGGGGGTTGGAACTAGATGATCCTTGAGGTCTCCTTCCAACCTTACCATTCTACGATTGTATTGTAACAACTCTCTTTTCATTATGGAGGTGAGTGTGTGATCATCTTCTGCTCCTCTTGTGACCTGCTTAGGCAGCCAGCAAATACCACAGAACAAAGTTTCTGTCTGTTTTCTGTAATTCTGCTGCCTGCCATGGATTCCCATTCCACCTTCCCTGCAATCAGTTTATTCACAATATTTTATTCTTAAAATATGATTGTTATGCATGCAGCTGTGTATACCTAGACACTTGCATAAGTTAACATGAGCCAAAGCCTTTTTGTAGAACAAAGGTGATGGCACCTAAAGGCTTTGACCCATGCCGATGAGATGATCAAAACAAAAACGCAAGGAAAAGAGAAGTATCCTGATGGCAATTGAAAGATTCAGTGACATTCATCAGACAGATGACCCTAAAAGCAGCAGAAGAAATATTGTTCACAAAAGAAATTGATCTTGTCAGTTTTAACTGTGAAGTCAAATTATGTAAGCAAAAAACTTGGCATTATGTAGCAGTGAGGTTTTTTTTATACTTGTAAGCAACTAATAATATATGAGAGATCCCCTCTCATTCATGCCTTTTTTTTTTTTTTTTTAACCTTTATTCAGATGCTTCCTAGAATCTGGCTTGTGCTACTGGAATGTGGCCTTCATGGGAAGTGTCACCTTACTGAAATGTATCTTTTGGGTTTTCAGGAAAAGCAGTTTCTAATGATGATGATGTGCAGAAAGCTGATGTTTCTTCTACGGGTCAAGGAGTTATTGATAAGGATTCATTGGGACCTCTTTTATTGCAGGCAAGTACAAATTAGGCTCTAATAAATCTCTGTGGAAACAAATATGGCAGGTGAAAATATTGCAATAAAGTCTGCATTCCTGTAGTAGTAAATATATGTGAGAAGAGTGCCAAATGATGCTTGAAAGGGTCAGGAATGTAATCTATTATGTTCTTCTTATCTCTCTGAAATTCACTGTAGAAGGCAAGAGAAGAACAACATTTGACTTTTTCTCATTATTGTGCTTTACTTTCTCCAGCAGTCATTAGCAAATTACTGCTAAGGCAGTTATTAGTAATACAAAGAACATTTTTATATTTTATTTTACTTTATTTTCAGGTGGTAGACATTAAAATAAATGGGTGAGTTTTTTAGGACTAGAGGTTTGTGCTGTGTATGGGGGCTTGTGATTCTAAGTAGTGAAGCATTTAAAGCAAATGTCATTGAGTAAAATAACTTAATAATGGTAAAGAATATACATAGCAGATACTCTTTCTTTATGCCTGGAAAACCAACCCAGTATTTCCAAGTCCATTAAAAAGCACTTTCAAAACTTAATTGTTTTACATAACTACTGATTTATTTCAGTTCAGAAAACACACGATTTTAAGATATGGGTAGACTCTCTTCTTTATCACTTGCTGGTGGAAATCTCTTCCTGTTCTTGTCTTACAATTTGTTTCTACTGAGTTTCTCCTTGTTCAATTTGACAGCTATTCAAATAATGTTACAAATTCATTAGCTTGTGTTCAAAGAAAGCAAGAATGAAACAAGAAGGCTGGTTAGCACTGTGGAAGAGCTCAGTGGAATAACAAATGAACAGATTAATTTTTAATACTGAAATCAGTCCCTACCAGACAGTTTTTCTCAGAGAAAAATGTAAAACTTAAGCTCTACCCTTGCCAAAAAAAATGCATGAATTGTTACTTGACATTTGTCACCCACATAGGTTTTAAATTAAATTGTGGTGAGAATGAGAATCAGAGAATAGCTTAGGTTGGAAGGGACCTTAGGGATCATCTACTCCAACTTCCCTGCCATGAGCAGGGAGGCCTCCCAACTAGACTCTGCTGATCAAGGCCTCATCCAACCTGGCCTTGAACACACCCGCAGTGGGGAGGCATCCACAACCTCCCTAGGCAGCGTGTTCCAGATTCTCACCACTCTCATACTGAAGAACTTTTTCCTGAGATCCAGTCTAAACCTACTCTCCCTCAGCTTAAAACCATTCCCTCTTGTCCTATTGCTAGACACCCTTACGGTGATGTCTTACAGGATGTGTTGTCATGTTAATATTTAGGCATTGGATGGTTTCCTGTTTGTTGTCAATCGAGATGGGAACATAGTATTTGTGTCAGAGAATGTCACACAGTATCTGCAATATAAACAAGAGGATCTGGTTAATACAAGTGTCTATGGTATCCTGCATGAAGAGGACCGGAAGGACTTCCTTAAAAACTTACCTAAATCTTCAGGTAATAAGGGTTGATCTTTAAGTTACTACTACACTGTTACTAGCCTATCTGTAAACCAGCAGAGAAGAAAAAGCAACTTGTTGAAAACCAAGTTGCTTACAGAAATCACATTTGACTACAAAAAGATGTTAATCTTGAAAACTGTTGCTCTGTTCTTACTCAAGCACACCACCAAAAAGAAAGGCACTGAACACTCACACGCTGCTTTGGCTTTCCCTATTTGTTTACCTGTAACTTAAAGCAAGGATACTACAGGAGCATGTTCCTTAAAGCCTCAAGACTAGCTAAGGGAGCTGCCTGGTTTTTAAATATGTGAGTGGCTTTTCAGTCACTTGAAGGAAAGCTGATAATAAGGGAAAGAGTTTTTTTTCACTTGGTTCTCAATACCGCTGTTTTATACCGTGGTGTAAAAGTGATGCTGTACTGAGAATGGACCTTAAAATGTTCTCTAATCCCTCTCATCTAGGAACAAAGTATATCAATTAAGAAGAATTTGGTTTATCTGAAATTTTTTATAAATCCTTCCTGTGTTCTTTTAAGTTAATGGAGTTTCTTGGAGCAATGAAACACCGAGGCAGAAGAGTCATACATTCAATTGCCGGATGATGGTGAAAACCTCTCATGAGCTTTTGGAAGATGTGGGCAGCCACCAGGATATACGTCAAAGATATGAAACAATGCAGTGTTTTGCTTTATCTCAGCCAAGAGCTATGATGGAAGAAGGGGAAGGTAGGAAATGTCCTGGATTCATTTTCTGCACAAAAGAAATCTGAGTAAAGCTTTTTTGGTATTTAGTTTGTGTTAGGAAGTCTTTAGCTTCTGCCACCCATTTGTAAGTAAGTAGGGACAAAATGCAAAAAAACTTTTTATTTAATATTTTCTAACACCCATTTTAACAAAAAAAAGATCCTTCAGCTATTTTATTAGATGCTTTAATGAAGTAAACCAGGAGTGAAATGAAAGAAGGTGTGATGGTTTGGGAGTTCCCCGCCCCCCCACAGGTTGTAAAATCACCCAGGCTACACTCATCTGGAAGTTAAGGACTGAAGCTCTATTTACAGCTCAGCACAATGTACAAGCAGATATATACACAATATACAGGAATATTTACAGAAATATACAAGTTAAAGATAATACAGAAACACAATTCCACTCCCAGAAATCAGAGTCCCCAGGAGGGGCTCCCAACCACCCTTCCACCTTTTTTCCACCCCTCTACCTTACCCCAGGGTCTGGCTTACGTGCAAGGTGAGTTTGGAGGATCGGCCAGGGAGGCTAGAAGTCGAGTGATTAGTTAGGTTACTCAGCAGAGAGGAGAAGACACACTGGCTCCCAGAGAGACTGAGACTGTGTCTCTGTGTTATCTATGTTTGTGTTCTTGTTCTTATACATCTCAGCAAGCCTATGAGTGAAATAGACATCACCATTGTTTTCTTTTCACAGCCTATAATCTAGTTTTTTTTTTCATTAAAATATTCCAATTAGCCTCAAACCAGAACAGAAGGTAACTTTTTCCCCCCCCCAAATACAGATTTGCAGTCCTGTATGATTTGTGTTGCACGTCGTATCACAACTGCAGAAAGGGTATTTCCAACAAACCCAGAGAGCTTCATTACAAGACATGATCTTTCAGGTGAGAAATGTACCCAAGATGAAGGTATCTTTTTGTTTGTCTTAGTGCTCTTGTTTTAAATACATCAAGTATGTAAAGATGTGTATCTGTAGTGACTAGCAGAATTCATACTGGGAATTCCCAACTGGTTTTTGCAGTGTTCTGTTGTTGGCAGTGGGGTATCCTGTCAACTGTGGAACATGTTTTCTGTCTGTACAAGTAGGCTGTTGTTTGGCAGCTTGGTATAAAGCATTACTTGCTTTTTAACCTGGCATCATTTCAAATGGTTGTCATTGTGCTTTCTTTTACACATAAGAAACACTTGAAATCATAACTGAAGCTAGTGAGAGTCCTTTAGAATGCTTGTGTTTTCATACAGCACTGAAGCTAATGTTTGAAGTGCTTTATACTGTTTATATTGAAACACTTCTATGGGGCTTTTAGATGCCAGTTATGGTTCGTGATGCTCATTTGTGGAGGTGGTTGGTTAGTATCTTGGAAATTTTACTGTATATGCATTGTTTGGGTGCCTGTAACCAGAGACTAAAGTTACTGTTTTCTAAAGCTATGGCATTAGCTTGTGGGTGCTTAATTTCCTCTTACTCAGTTTTCTAAATCCCTTTTGAATGCTGGGTTTGTTTTTTGGTTTGTTTTTTTTTTTTTTAAACAAGCAGCATCATGTTCCCTTATGGCAGATAATTCATAAATATAACTTCTGCATACTGAAAATTCAGTGTTGGGCAGAACAAATTAAAAGGGTGATACTGGAGGCTTCTGAAACGTACTATACAAAAGCACTGACATAGTTACAAGGAGTTTAACTTCTGTAGTGTCATTCCTGTTACAGGCAAACTAGTCAACATTGATACAAACTCACTGAGGTCTTCCATGAGACCTGGCTTTGAAGATATAATTCGTCGGTGTATCCAGAGGTTCTTATGCCATAATGATGGACAGTCGTGGTCAAACAAACGCCACTATCATGAAGGTAAGAATCTGTTTGAATGGTCTTCTGCTTGTCCCAGTGAAACCTCAAAATGCTGAGTTCTGCCCATGTTCTGTGTTTCCATGTTTTCTGTTAGTGTTAATTGCTGCAACTGATTTACAAGGTTAAGGAGAGTGACCTCTTTCTCAAGAGGAATTCTGATGGAATTGTTCTGTTTTTCTGATGTGTGTGTTTTGACAATTTTCATGGAAAATACCAGGTACATGGTCTGGGAGCTGAAGTAAGCTGTTTTTCCACAGATAGATGTATCAATGACAGTGTCAGCTATAATTCTCTAATAACATATAATCCCTTAATTATCACTAGTGTGTTATTTTTGTTTAACGTTAGAGTGACTTTAATTATAATCCATCCTTTATTTTGTCAAAGGATAGCTCTCTGAAAGGGGTAGCAGCTGTGCTGATGCCTATTTTTTACTCAAGACACAAAGGTTAAAAATATTTCCACTGTTAAGTGTTTTGTAATGCTAATTTGATAACCTTGATAGATAAAGTGAAGTGCAGCCCCTGTCTCCAGTAAGAAAGGTGACATTTTCTGAACTCCAGTCTTGTTGAAGGATTCATGGAGTAATTTAAGTAGAAGAGGTGTTAAATGAAGAGGAATTTACACTTCCATTGGAAGTTCTTTGACTTAAGTGATACAATTGACAAAAGATGTGGAAGTCAGCTTAAAAGCAATGATTGCACACAGNCCTTACCATTCTATGATTCCCACATTTGTTTTCCATTGAAATAAAACTTTGAAACTTGGAAACCTATAGATGAGGCATCCTTAATGTTCACTTCTATTCCACATTAATTACCTGTGTTTTAGTGCCATTAATATTTAAGTGATGATTCTTCCCAAATAGAAACTATGGAAACCTACTAACCTACCCTTGGAAGTCTGAACAAATGTAGAACTTCTCCAGCTGTGCATGATGAGCACAAAATACTGCAGAAACACAATAATCTTGTTGGGTTTTATCTTTCCTCCATTAATTTAGGAGAATATTTTCTTACTCTGAATATGTCTTTTAAAACAAAACGATATTAAACCCTTCAACGTCTTCAGCAAATGAAAGATATTGTGTTAAAAATGCATGTGAATAATTTTAATTTTTTTAAAAACCATGAGCTGTATTTGTGTGTTTGTTTTTCCAGCTTACACACAGGGTCACGCCGAAACACCGCTGTATCGATTTTCCCTAGCGGACGGTACCATAGTGACAGCGCAAACAAAGAGCAAACTCTTTCGGAATCCTGTGACTAACGACCGCCACGGATTTGTCTCTACACACTTTCTTCAAAGGTGAAATCAGTCATCACCAGACCACAGAATGCTAGGGCTTGGAAGGGACCTTGAAAGATCATCCTGGCCAACTGCCCTGCCAGAGCAGGTTCATCTAGGGCAAGTCACATAGGCGGGTTTTGAATGTCTGTAAGAAGGAGACTCCACAACTTCTCTGGGCAGCCTGTTCCAGTCCTCTGTTACCCTCAAAGTGAAAGTTTTTCCATATGTTTAGGTGGCTATCTCTTTGTCTTCTGAGTGACACAGCTTTCAAAAAGATATCTGACCTTGAAGACACCAGACAAAAATAGTACACAGAAAGATTTTATCTGATTGAAAGTCAAGTGGAGGGGGAATAACTTGGGAAGCAGAGTTACACAGCATACAAATACACGTGTCAACCTGATGGTGACACTCCCAGCTTAACTGTGTGAAGGCAGGGCAGTCACAGCTAAAGCAGAGGCTTTTCCTCAGTACATGCATGGGGCCTGTATTCCTAATTCTTTTGGGTTAACATTTACAGTGATGAAATGCTGAAAATAGAAATGCTCAGTTATGTGCTTTATCTTACTCTTTTTAATTGCAGACCAATTGAAAAGACAAC
Organism: Ramphastos sulfuratus; assembly: GCA_013399055.1. Taxonomy (NCBI): domain Eukaryota; kingdom Metazoa; phylum Chordata; class Aves; order Piciformes; family Ramphastidae; genus Ramphastos; species Ramphastos sulfuratus. The sequence goes on along the minus strand of WBNM01021934.1, from coordinate 167,398 downwards.
AAAACCCCCTCAGATGCATCATTGATGACTCAAAGTTAAATGTAGCTTAAGTAGCACTTCCTGTGACCTGTTCTTGTTGATTGTAAGAATAATTGAAATGCCACTCTGGAGGGAATCTGTCTGCTTCTGACATTAAAGTGCCTCCAGATGCTGAAAAATGAGTAGCTGAGATTGTTCAGGGCATCATTAGTGTGCACAGTAGAATGGTGTCGTGCATTGACTCAGGAAGGGGGAGTAAAAGAAGGAAGATGTCTAAACTGATAATCTGACTAATGACTGCTGCTGAAAGCTGTTTGAAGGGGTGACACTGTATGTGCTCAAATCACCTAAAGGACTAGGCACTTCTGTAATGAATACATGAGTGCCTTAGGACTGCTTTTGTGGAGCTCCTCCTTTAAAAAAGTATTTGGGAAGTTACTTAATAATGTTATTGTCTTTGTAATGCTTCATTCCACATTAGGTTTTAATTTGTTTTCTTGGGGTTTCTGGGGATGTTGTTGAACTTGCAGAGAGCAAAATGGATATCGGCCAAATTCTAATTCAGTTGGGCAAAACATCAGAACACCTGTGGCTGGAAACACAAATTCTGTTGGTGGTCTTATGAACATGTCACCTGGTCAAGGCATGCCAATGCAGAACAGGAACTATGGCATGGGAGATCCCAGTGCAGTGGGGCAGCTCAGCAGCACTCGCTATGGAGGCCCTGGTAATATGGGGCCAGTGAACTCTGGCCCTGGAATGCAGTCCTCTGCTTATCAGAACAACAGTTATGGCTTAAATATAAGTAGCCCACCACATGGCAGTCCTGGTTTGCCTTCCAACCAACAGAATCTGATGATATCTCCTAGGAATCGAGGGAGTCCAAAAATGAATTCGCACCAGTTTTCTCCAGTCACAGGTATTTCATCTTTGCTTTGTGATCTTGCCTCACTTTAATGTCCATTCCATCTTTCATCCTGTTTAACAGTCCTGTGTGACCTTGTATGTGTCAGATGTAGTACACCTGATTTCATGGTAAATGGAATGAAAGTGATGTGGCAGCCATACATAATCTGAAGGCAAAGAAGACCTAGATAGTACTGTGGTCTTATTTTGCTCTCTGTCATGTTACAGGTATGCACTCTCCCATGGGATCTGCCAGCAACACCAGCAACAACACTTTCTCTAGCAGTTCTCTTAGTGCTCTTCAAGCCATTAGTGAGGGTGTTGGAACTTCCCTTTTATCAACACTTTCTTCACCGGGTCCAAAATTGGATAATTCACCAAACATGAGCATGGCTCAGCAGAGTAAAACGAGTACGCAGGACTCCAAAAGCCCTTCTGGTTTGTATTGTGAACAAAATCAAGTGGAAAGTTCCATCTGTCAGTCAAACAGCAGGGATCTCCTTAGTGAGAAAGATAGTAAAGAAGGAAATCTAGAGGCATCTGAAAGTCAGAGAGGACCATCTGAAAGCAAAGGGCATAAAAAACTTCTTCAGCTACTCACGTGCTCCTCAGATGAAAGAGGACATTCTACGGCATCAAACTCACCTTTAGACTCAAATTGTAAAGAATCTTCTACCAGTGTTACCAGTCCTTCAGGAGTTTCCTCATCCACCTCTGGAGGGGTATCTTCTTCCTCAAACATGCATGGGTCACTCCTGCAAGAGAAGCACAGGATTCTACATAAACTGTTGCAGAATGGCAATTCTCCTGCAGAGGTGGCCAAGATCACAGCCGAAGCTACTGGCAAAGACACATACCACGATGCTGGTAATCCAGCCCCCTGTGGAGAAGGGACTGTCAAGCAGGAACAACTGAGCCCAAAGAAGAAGGAAAACAATGCTTTACTAAGATACCTGCTAGATAAAGACGATGTTAAGGATCCACTTTCCAAAGAGTTGAAGCCTAAAGTAGAAAATGTGGATACTAAAATGGGCCAGTGCACTAGTTCTACAGTTCCTACTTCCAGTCATGAAAAAGCAATGAAAATAAAAGCAGAACCAGCAGAGGAGGTACAGTATAACAAAAAACTTGGTGGTGCTGAACACACCAGGGTGCTCTTGTTGCAGTGGATGGCCAGATACAGAAGTCTTGTTCAGCATGCATCTGTACCCATTTTTCAATGCTCTTTGCTCTCATTAGTATTTTTACTTTTGTAATTTGTAGTGACTGATAGGTTTACATTCAGATGTGCTTTGTGCTTGGTTGGTTGGTTTGTTTATGTGTCCTTCCAGTTCCTCCTAGTGCCCAAAATTAGCCAGGCAAAACACTCTAAGAAAACATAGCTAAATGATATCTGAAATTCTTTGGAAATGGAGAGATAGCTCAAGTACTGTCAGGGAACTAAAACACTTACCTCCCATTTACATCCTTCAGGATTAGCAAGGAGCTAAATAAAAGCTGAAGGATAACCATATGATGGTGAATAACCTTGGTATTTTACTGTGTCTGTTTCAGATGAGTGGTGACTTGGATAATTTGGATGCAATTCTAGGTGATCTGACTAGTTCAGAGTTCTACAGTAATGCTATGTCTGCAAATGGAAATAACCTTGGAGGAAAGCAAGCATTATTTCAAGGCAATGCCTTGTTGGGTAAGGAATTGCATCTAATATCTCTTTGGGTTTAAAATTAGGAGTTTTTCCTTACTTGATGTAAACATCATGCATCCTCAAATCCTCAGAGAATGCTTTTTTGATCTCCTGTATCTTCAAGGGCAAATGCAAAATAAAATATGTAATTAAGCTTTCATATTAGGTACCCTGTCAGCTGTCCTGACAGCACTCATCTACTATACACACAATGAAGAAAGTTAACTTCAGTTCCTTATTTTATGGTTTCTTCTGGGTTTGCCTAATGGTTTCTCAGAGACAGCAGGAAAAATGTTTTGTGACTTGTCAACTAAAATTGAGAATTTTTGTTCCTTACAAATGACTATGGCTTTGGTGGTAAGCTTTTGATTTCCCACTTACCTGTGGCCTGCAAATTCTAATCAGTACTGGTCCTTGACATTGAAAGTAATGGACATTGAAAGTAATGCCCTTCCTTAGCAGGAAGCTAAACCAGACCAGCATCATTGTGTTGTCACTTCCTTCTATAATGTTGGTTCTGTCCTGGTTATAGAGAGGTTACCTCAGCAATCTACTGCTAAGGAGGTGAAACATGGACAATGATAAATGCAAAACCAGGTACAAGAACAGGTAAATCCACTGCCACTGCTGGCTGTGGAGTGCAGTGATTTGTGGGTTAATCAGTGCTCAGGAGCACACTGCATCTGGAATCAGCCTGTTCCACCCAGAATCATTTGACCTGTTCCAGTCTCCATGTCACAGTATCCAAAGACTGGGCAGCCCTCTCACAGGGAGTCTAACACTGGTGTTTGTCACAATCTTAAAGACACTGGTTCATTACAGAACTTGCATGAAAACAAACTTCTTTATGTCTAGGGCCAGAGGGAGCTGCATTTGGCTCTTCCTGTGAAAGGTCTTAACTGTGTACTCGAAATGAGAATACAAACAAAACAACTCTTCCTAGCTTGTTTAAAGTCAAATGTGTGTGCCCATAAGTGGATCAGACTTACTTATTTAACTCATTCTTGGTGCTTTCCATTTAAAATGCAGTTTCTTGCATTTTTTAATTCTTCAGCAGGTATGAGGAGTCCCCAGTCCATGCAGACTACTCGCCCACCTTTCAACAGAGCCATGTCTTTAGACAGCCCTATGGGCTCGAGTGCTCCAGCGAGGAATGTCAACACCTTCTCCATGCTACAAAAGCAAAACTTGATGGGTGGAAGTCCAAGAATGATGGAAAACCAGGAAAATTTTGGAGCAAATCTGGGTTTGTTGATTGTGTACAAATAGATTTAACTTTAAAGGAAAAAGCTTTTATGTAAAAAAAAGTTCCAAGATTATAATATGAATTTTGGTGAGAAAGAAACCTTCATGTTAAAGTATATTAAATCTGCCATCAGCATATAAATGCTTCTTAATTATTACCTCTAGCTAAAATAATAAGATAACTGTTTATTAGCTGAGTATTATTGTCAGTGCTTTTGTTTAGTAGTTACATTACTATTTTTAGTTTTGAGTTCAATGTGGATTTTGATATAAGCAGCAAGAACAGGCCATGAGGGCAGTCAGTCATTAACATTTTTAATTATCTTTAGATTAATGTAGTTGTTTGAAGATTCAGAACTTGGCATGTTAAGCTCTAGATGCTCTTGTGGGAGTTCAGTGAACTGCTTCATCACTGGCAGGTGTCCTTGTTGGTAAAACAAAACAAAACTCCATAAAAATAGTTGTGAACACAAAATATGTAATGCATTGTCTTTTCTGCTCTGTATCACAGCAAGTGCTCCCAACAGAAATGTAGCAATGAATCAGCATCAGTCAGCAGACTGGGGCCTCTCAAACTCAAAAGTGAACAGGATGGAACAGACAAATTCCTCTTCATTGCTGAGACCAGGACCAGAGTTCAGCACAACCCTTCCCAGACCCGCAGTGGGTGGCTCTATGCCTGGGCTGCCTGTTCGCTCCAATAGCCTGCCCGGGACACGACCGATGCTGCAACAGCAAATGATTCACATGAGTAAGTTCTTTGCTGCTGCTTCTGCTCAGCACCATCTCATAGCTTCTTTGTAAGCATTCACCACTGGAACCTCTTTGGGCTTGGTAGAACAGTAGCTTTGCATCCAAAGGCTTTTTGAGGAAAAGGCTCTTACTGTTCTGGAAGATTTGATGACTTCTTGATTGCTCTCTTTGTTTCCTTCTGGTGGTACCTCTGTGTTTCATACACAGGTAATTCATGCCAGGTATTCAGGTTTGGGGGGCAAAATTTCCATGGACTTTAGTGCAGTACTTTCTGCTAAATCCCAGGAAAGAAATGCTATCTGTGATTGCATTGGAAGAGTCTAGTATTCTGATTAACTTACTACTTGATGTAGATGTTTTAAAGGTGCTGACTTCTTGGCAACAAGGGTGGTTTAAAGGTGTTTTGAATTTTTTTTTTCTTAAGTATTTCAAAATTCTTCTTGCATGGAGTATCTAAATTTCATATAAAACCATATTGCAAATACAGGTTCCCTTTTAAGCACTTGTGTGTGGAAGGAAACAAGATGCATGTTGAAAATATGAAAATTCCCAAAGCCAGTGGTCTTCTGCTGTTCTGTCTCTTAATTTCAGCTGTAGGCTAACCCTGTCTTGTCTGGTGTGCCCATGCATGACCAGTAAGGGCCAAAATGGGCTGTGCCATTCCTTTTGGATCATGGTAGTTTTCCAGGGCTGTTACCAGATGTCTTAGACTACTTTCTGTCACGTGACATGTGGATATAAGGCTAAATTGGGAAGAAATTTGTGCAGTCAAGTCAGAAGTGCTGTTTATCTTTCTAGAAATAATTATGGTTAGGTGATACCAACAAATCCTGAGAAATAGTGGCATGACACAGACCAGAGTATCTGCTGTATCTCTCTGAATAGGTAGAGGGAAGGCTGTATTCCCAAAGAGTAAAATGTTATGTACCTTCTGTTTCTTTTGATTTTCACTTTTTTTTTTTTTACTTCAAAATGCCAAATGTTGTTTGTGTTGCTATTGCAATGTATAGTTGCTAGTACCCAGACTTCACTGGCCAGAAAAATCATCTTTTTTTTGAATGTAAAGTTACTGTATCTGTCAAATTCCTGTTTTTTGGGTTTAAGGATTAGAAATAGCAATTCTGCTCTAACAGGATGGCAGCATTAGATCACTGTCACATTTAAATCTGTGCTCTTTTGTAGTTCTCAAGTGATCTTGAGTGGGGGTTTATGTATATGCTTAAAAACACACTAATGGAAAGCTTGTGAAGGAGAACTAGATCACACCTTTCTGTTTGTAAAAACACACAAATGTTTTACTTTGCAGGGCCAAATGAGATCAACATTGGCATGGGAGGGAATCCATATGGACAGCCAGGTCCATCTAACCAGCCAGGAGCCTGGCCTGACAACATGCTGTCCATGGAGCAAGCATCACGGGGCTCACAAACCAGGTAGAACTGGGCAAGGTTTTAAGAGAAGCTTAAATTCAGTTGTTCACTCTTTGTCACAAGAATTTTAAGACCTGGAAAAATTAATGTATCATATACAGTGGGAGTAACAGATTGGACTTAATCTGCAGCCTGTAGAAGAGAAGGTTTCCAGGAGACCTTAGAGTAGCCTTCCAGTATCTGAAAGGGGCTTACAGGAAGGCTGGGGAGGGACTATTGACAAGGTCTTGCAATGACAGGACAAGGGGCAATAGGTTTGAAGTGGCAGAGGGGAGATTGAAACTGGATATTAGGAGGAAGTTCTTTACAGTGAGGGTGGTAAGACACTGGCACAGGTTGCCCAGGGAGGTTGTGGCTGCTCCCTCTCTGGAGGTGTCCAAGGCCAGGTTGGATGAGGCCTTTAGTGACCTGTACTAGTGGGAGGTGTCCCTGCCTATGGCAGGGGGTTGGAACTAGATGATCTTTGAGGTCCTTTCGACCTTACCATTCTATGATTCTGTGATTCTATTTGGAATGGTTCATTGTGGCTCAGTGCCATCCTGAGCTGTTATATGCTTGTATATTACTCATTGGCAAAAGCATTGGTATATTACACCTAATAGTTACCAGTGGAATGAATTTCATACTTTGATTCTATTTCCATTTCTGGTGCTGCTGTGACACTGCACCTAGTGCACACTGCACCTTATAACCTAGTTCCACAAAAGGCATTGCCCACAAAATCAGTCAGTTGGAGAAAAGAGATGTGAAAACCTGAATTAATTTCTCTGTAGCACATGCAGTAGCCAAGAGAAAACAGACTTTGTGTGTTCAAGGATACATGGCAGTTGATTGGATATATTGGGACATAAATTTGGGATTGAAGTTCTTAATTCTTACTTCAGTCTTTTAGGTAATTACAGTAATTAATCTCCACCAGGTTAAAATACTACATAAAAATGGTGTAAATGCCTTTGCTGTCCATAAGGGTCGAAATGTTTTTGTATTTCCAGACAATTAGTCAGAAACTCCTTGGATGACCTCTTATGTCCAGCACCAAATATGGAAGGTCAGAATGATGAAAGGGCACTTCTGGATCAGCTGCACACATTGCTGAGTAATACAGATGTCACAAGTCTGGAAGAAATTGACAGAGCATTAGGAATTCCTGACCTTGTAAACCAAGTAAGAGATCATTGGCTCTTTATTTTTCAAACCCCTTCCTTGCTCTGTTACTTGACAAGAAAGTGAAGAGGGCCTCCTCACTTCCTTGGCTTCACTTTCCTAAGTCTGCCCTTGGAAGAATCTACACTAAGTGGTGATTTTCATGGGAGAAGCTCAGTATTGATTGATTTTCCTCTGAAAACATAAAATGGTATCTTCTTGTCTAAGTTTATTGTATTATGCCTTGCTATACAGAGGGTTGTTTTGGGTATAAATCTTTGTAATCCAGTAAGCAGAAAAATGTGTTGAGTTTCTTTAAATTGTTGTCAGCTGAGATTGGGTTGTGAAATATTTGACTGGCAGTGATGTGTGAGTAGGACACTTCTGTCTCTGCCAGTTCACCTTGAATTTGCATGGCTAGCAAATAGGAAAAAGTCTCTAAATATTTTGGAACTTGCTAAATGCCACAAAATCCTCCTGTCACTTGTACAAATAGCAGTTTTAAAGTGCAGGAGGGCTGGGTAATGTTACTGCTCTGCCTGTGTAAGCGGTGTGCAGCACAAGTGAGGGTTTGCTTTTCTTTTTTTAATATTCACAACTTCCTGTTTCATTTGTCCGAAGGCAAAACTAAAAGTTATCTGTCCATGCTATGGACAAGGAACTATTGGTGGTTGTATGCTGCTTCAGCTTTATTGTTTCTTGAGTAATCCCTGCACCAAAGAATACACTGCTAGTGAAAACTCTTTTCTGTCTGTTCAAGGGACAAGCTTTGGAGGCCAAGCAAGACTCATTTCAAGGTCAGGAATCCTCAGTCATGATTGACCAGAAGGCTTCGCTCTACGGTCAGCCCTATCAAGGGCAAGGGGCAGCAATGCCAGGTGGTTTTAGTAACATCCAGGGACAACAGCCATCCTTTAATTCAGTGATGAATCAGATGAGCCAGCAGAGCAATTTTCCCCTTCAAAGTATGCACCCGAGAGCAAACGTGATGAGAGCTCGCACCAGTACGCCAAAGCAGCTCCGCATGCAGCTCCAGCAGCGGCTCCAGGGGCAGCAGGTGAGCCTGGGCTCCTGCCCTCATGCTCTCTGGCTTTGGGACTGGGATAAGGTGCAGCAGACTGAAATGTGCTGCCTTATGAACGTGAAAACTGACATTGCAGCAGGTGATGGGAAGGGTGCCTGATGGCTGTGGGAGTGAAAGAGCCTTTATTAAGTCAAGTGTTTCTCCTTCATCAGCCTCCTTAGCTACAGATCAGATTGGTTGCTGCAGCACACAACGTTATTGCTTACTTAAACTATTACTGTTGTAGCTCTGGATGATCTCTTGATCCATTTAAAGACTGAGTCTTTTTTCTCAGCCTTGCTGACACCATTAAATGGGCAGCTGCATTTCTCTTGTAAATTAAATGCTACTTTTTTTTCCCCCCACTCTTTTCTAACTAATCATTTTAGCTTATTGAAATACAGGTTTGTTTTTCCATTTATTGATTTGATGCCACTGTGGGTATTATCTTGAAGGTGAGAGAATATATACAGCTGCAGCTTTTAATACTGCATCAAAGGCACTGCTTTAAAAATTGCTGCATGATTTCAATGTTGAATCCCCCACACTGTGAAAATGCAGTCCTGATACCAAATCCAATACACAAATCAAACTCAGAGAAGTGAGGTGGTGCTGTGTGACATGAAGGGCAATGTCTAGTCCTTAAGGAGTACTGTGTTCTCTCCTGGCTGCTCTGAGACACTACTGCAATCTGTATGGCTTTGGGGGTTTCTGTTGGAGAGGGATGGAGACAGACTATTATTTTCAGCAAAGCCAGTGGTTACATCCTTCTGCCCAACACATGATTTGGAACAAATAGATAGGCTGCTCTGTATTTAAAGTGTTCATTTCAAGGAAGGAAGAAAGTAAAGCCAGGTAGTGCTGCTAACTGGGATTTTTCTTTCTGTATGTGTTTGAGCTGCTCCACCCTGCATAGTTTCATACTTCAGGTACTACATCAAAGAAGGCAAAAATTAACCATTGCACTTTATGGATTCAGGAGGTCCATAAAGAATGCTTTTTGGATGAATTGCTATTACTTTGTCCAGTACTGCTGTTTTCAAGCTAACAGTACTAAAACTGTTGGGTTTTTTTACCCCAAGTTCATGAATCAGACACGTCAAACGCTTGAAATGAAAATGGAGAATCCAGTCAGTGGCAACACCTCAGTAATGAGACCAGTTATGCAGCCACAGGTGGGATCACAGGTAAGTACTTTAATATATTCATGAATTTGCTCAGTAGGTCATGCTGTCAACAGTGTGCTAATAGTCTTTTCCACATAGAATACGGTAGCCAATCTACTACTTCATTTATTTAGCCCTGATGAGACCTTAATGAAAACCTTTGTCTTACATTGGGGTGATTTTTGTATTGGCTGTGTGTTTTCATGAGTTTCTCTTCTGGTGATGGATATGCTGGATCTTACAGTTAAGAGTTGTAGGTGGTTTTGATTGACCATGATTTCATTTGTAAAAGTGTTTCTAACATGATTTTTCTTTTCTTTGGGGGATAGCAGCAAGGTTTTCTTAATGCTCAAATGGTGGCTCAGCGTAACAGGGAGCTAATAAGTCATCATTTTAGACAACAGAGGATGGCAATGATGATGCAGCAGCAACAGCAACCTCAGGCCTTCAGTCCACCACCAAATGTGACTGCCTCAGGAAGCATGGATAGTGCTTTGACAGGCCCTCCAATGGCTCAAGTTCCTCCACAGCAATTCCCCTATCCACCTAATTATGGTACTAGTACTAACATGGTTTTGTTTTTCTGTCTGGTTTTCTTTTCCCCTTCTTCATTTACTGTTAATCCAAACCACCTAAATACCTGTCATTATGAAAAATGGGAAGTACTACTACAAAAAAGGATGACTTTTCTTTCCCTTTCTTGTCATTGTAAGAAGATAAACTAAAAGTACTAGGTGATGGTAACTGAAGTATTTTGTCTGTCCTTTGTCTTTTAAGGAATAAGCCAACAACCTGATCCTGCATTTAGCAGAGTATCAAGTCCTCCCAACCCAATGATGTCATCAAGAATTGGACCTTCCCAGAATCCTATGATGCAGCATCCTCAGACAGCAACGATGTACCAGTCCCCCGAGATGAAGGGCTGGCCCTCAGGAAGCATGGCCAGGAGCAGGTAAACTTCTCAGTTATAACCTGTGGCTCAAACAACATCTTTCATTTTGCTGAAAGCAGAAACTATGTGGAATAGCTTCTAATAGGAAAAGGAGTTAAAGGAAGAAAAATGACTATATCCTAGTGTTTGTACTGTCCTTGATCTTTCCTGGTTTAGGAAATAGACTGATTAATGTAGCTTATGCTTAGCTCCCTCTATGTTGGACCTCTGCAGTCTCTGTAACTGGAAGCAACATTGGCTCTTTGTCTAGTGAACAAATAACTTGGAGGCAAATACAGAAGTCCAGGATAGTATTGCATTGGACAGTACAGCCCTATCAGAAACCTCCAAAATGGCTACAGGAGGAAATACATCCTCCCACCTCTGTGTTTCAAAAAATGCAAAATGCCTTTTGAAAGGGAAATTTCTGTTTATATATTAAAAAGGTATTAGGTAGCAATGAGTACATATAAAGCCAGTTTTATCTTTCACCTGTTGACAGCTGGTGCAGAGAAAGCAATGTATCAATGTGTGAACCTGGAAGGTAATTTTATTTGTCCTTCTGTGCTTCAGTTCTTTCCCCCAGCAGCAGTTCAGCCATCAAGGTAACCCTGCAGCATACAGCATGATGCACATGAATGGCAACAGTGGCCACATTGGACAGATGAATATCAATACCATGCCTATGTCAGGGATGCCTATGGCTCCAGACCAGGTAAGCTGTACACAGAAAAGATCTGTTCTCTCCTTTCCCATTAAGTACAGTTTGCTTCGAGCCATTCCTCTGGTACAATCCTGCTCTTGGTTATCCAGTTTGTATTTACATCTGTCAACCTACCATCTGTATATCCCAAGAGATAGTTTATTTTTGATTGATATTGCAACCAAACCCAAGCTGTGTGTTGTCATTAGCTGTTGACTTTGAAGTATCATAGGTAGGATCAAGGCTTAAACTCCACAAAGGATGCTTAATACTTCTGAGCCTGGAGAAACCCCGGAGAGCAAAACACAGAGATTGTGAAAAGTATCTTCAGCAGTTGTAAAAGATTTTATGTAATAGCCCTCAGGAGTCAGACTAAGAATCCTGCCTGGTAAAACTGTGTCCTCCTGGCAGCTGCTGTTGCTGATACTTACCCTTGTACTGCCTTTTGTACTGTTTTGTAAACTATGCATACAGTTTGTGTATGCATAGCAAGAAACTGGAAAATTAAGACCTCTTACTTAAGGGTCAAAGGAGTCAATAAGAGGCACTGCACAGAAGGCTGAAACACTTAAATATGCTTCTGCTGTAATCTTTCCACAAAATAGCCAGGGATGAGCAATGGGATAATGAGATAAGCTGATTTTTTTCAAGTAGAAATTAGCTCCTGAAATTTTGTGTAAGGTGACTAAGGAAGCAGCCAAAAAAATCTGAGGACTTCAGGGAGAGAAGCAAGGTATTGGAGGACTTTGATGTAACAAATACCTTGTGTAAAGAGGAGAAAATGAAGGTGAAATGCCAGATTTTCCAGACCCAGGTGTGATTCCCAGGTAGCATGGTTAGGAAATTTGGGACAGCATTTATTTACTCTCTTCAAAGCAGAGCAGTAAAATGCCACCCTTCTGCTTGGAAGTTGACTGTGAGTGCTTTGCAGTAGATTGAGCAGTGTGTCCAGCAAAGGTGTTTTTCCTCTCTGATGGTTCCCTCTTTCCTTCAACAGAAGTACTGCTGACACCTGGAGCCACCTCTGCAGGCAGGAGCGCGCTGTGCTAACCCTGCACTAGTACTCTAAAGGAAAGCTGCGCGCTCCTCACGGCACCTACAGCTGGCCTTACAGAAACAAGGGATTGGTCCTGTCAATCACCATGATGTCCTAAGTTACTTCATTCAGTGGGGGGGGAAAAACCCACCAAACCCCACACCAAACCCAACCCAACCACCCCACACTTTAGTAGGAGCAGTCTCTGTATTACTGTATATTGTGGGCATATTTTTGGCGGTCTGCCTCTAGAGATGTGAATTTGGCAATGGCATTGTAGCAGATACATCATGGGTAGACTCCTGGTTCCTTTATCTATTTACTGTGGTTATCCAAAGCCCTTTCACTACAGGCAGACAGAAGTGCCTGGATAAGTCATGGTGGTAAGAGTTTCTGATTTCTCTAGTGACAATATCTGACAGAGAATGTAGTTCCTAGCCTTGACTCTTTCATATTAATTACTGAATATAAATGCTGCTTTTAATCTCATACCCCCAAGAGTCAGGATTGCCCAAGCAAAGTGGCAGTGCAAATGGAATTGGCACCTACGAGTCCAAAATCCTGTCTGTTGAAGCAAAGGGGGGAAAGGAGAGGATAATACCTTTAAATTATTTAAACACAAGTGTGACTAATATTTACATGTTGATGTGCAGCTGAGTGCACTTTATGAAAGACTATATAATGGATTAATGCAATATCTTTGGTAAGGACTTAATATGAAGGTAGGGTGTGCTCACTTTTCTTCTCAAACAATCTTAGGAATTATTTGCAAAGACTGCATAATGTAATGTCTTCTGTCTGTGGAAATTAGAGCAATAATCTTTCATCTTTTGGAAAATACCTTCAGAAAACTCAAGGCAAGGCACTGCAGTCTGAATCAGAACTTCGCAGTCATTTTGTGAATACATTTTGTAAATAGAATCTTTAAGATAATGTATTATATATATATGACTTTTGTAGGTCACTAACTCATTTTTGCAGAGTTTGTGAAGCTAAATATTTAACAAATTTGATTTCTGTAAACTCAGAGTAGTTGAGGTCCAAATAGAATTTTTTTTTTTTTTAATTAATGACTTTGAAGCTGGGTGACTTTGGCCCACATCTTTGTCTTCTTTGGTCTTCAACACTTCATTTATTTTTTACATCCTTAAGATATAGCTTTTTATAAAAGACCAGTTGTTAAATGCTTTCTTCTCCACCTGTGAGCACTTTGTTATGTTTCTCTTTACGTGAGGCAGTTGGACAAAAAGGCTGTGTGTTGTAAGATGTTAGGACTCGTCACGATGGTCATGTCTCTCTACAATATGTTGCCTTTTTAAGTTGGTGAATCTGGACTGTGTCTCTTTTTGGTCAGTTTTAATGAACTCTGCGTGTTCTTCAGAGAACTTTGTCTGTTGCAAAATATTTGTTGTTACATGGCATCCGAAAATGTTGCTAAGGATATTAAGCCACACTTCAACCAAATGTCTGCACCTCATTGGATTGTTCTAATAGTAATGAATGTATTTTCTAAGCAGGTTACTCTCATATCAGTATTTAAGTCTTGTTACAAATTTAATCTTATTATTTGCTGATAGGACTTTGGTTCCTTGAAATTAAGATCCCTTTTGCAGTTCCTCCTGTTTCAGGCAGTTACACTGAGTCAAACCTCTAAACTTCCATAAGGGACGAAGATGTGTGGTGCTTTTATTCTCTTGTTCACTGTGTAATGGAAAACTGACTTCTCCCAAGTGAGTAAACAAAGAATCATCTGTGTTCTTGAGTGCTTCTTCTTGGTACTGTAAGCAAGAGGTGGTTTTATCGTTCAGAACATTCAGCGATCTTCCATTTTAATAGAACTAATTTTAACTCAAACTGTTCTCAGAAAAGTTCATCCTTAGCATCCAGCCAGTTGTGTTCCAAAGGGAAGGTAGATTCAGTTGATCTACTTTATGCAACCCTGTCCCTGCTTTAGCACTGAGTGTCTAGTTTAGATGGCAGTCTTTGTTTGAAACCTTCAGTCCAATTGGTGTTTTTAATGCAAAGCTTTTAAAAGCCCAAGGAACTTTGATCGTCTTTTTTATTCCTCAGAACATATCTGTTGGAGTAAGTACTGCCTGCTGAAGTCAACAGCCAACAATCTCTTGCTTTTTATACAAAACCTGAGCAGAACAATCTTTGTATTTTGTTGTAGTTCATTATATTGATGGATGGAAACTACAAACATGGATTACTTTCATTAGGTGAGCTCTTAGACTATAGCTTGGTTTAGACATTCTGCCCTTTTGTTTTAAAATGAGTGATTCTATTTACACACCTCTGTAAAACTGGTACCTGACTGATGTTATAAAGGATCATCATTTTCTCATCTGTGTTTAAAATGTTGGAGCTTTCCAGTATCTACTTTGTTTTTTGCTGAATCCAAAGATTTTTTAGTTCAAACTTAAGGGGGCAGTGGGGCATTTTTAAAATGGCATCTTTCTTGGCAGCACTGCCCCTAAATGCTACATCCAGGTTGCAGACCTCACCTACTGCAGTGAGTAACACTGACCTTGAAATCTGACAAAAATCCTTGAAATTTAGTATCTCCACCAATTCTTTTGGTCTTAAGAGCAGCAGCTTTTCCTGACTGGTTTGGAAATACAGCCTGGGTAACACTTTCCAGCAGTAAGAACAACCAGTTAGTACAGCCACCTCTGATCACTGCTGCACAACCAACATGGGTTTGCTACACATCTCTGTTACTCTTTTGATCACAGAAACCACCTTTTCTTACATAATTCTAAGTAGTATGTTTTTTTCTTTCAATCTTGGCCTAAAATAGTGCTTTGAAAAAAATTAGAAAATCAGGACCACTTTTCAGTCACCAGACAAAACTATTTGAATGTTGTACCCATTAGCACACATTTTATTTTAGACTTTCTGTGCAGGCTACCAGATGACAGAATGATACAGCAAGTATGGAACCGTGTAATTCTGAGAGCAATATTTAAAAAACTTCTCAGGAGAAGGCATACAGTATTGAGAACTGCATTTAAGTTTAGTTTACATAAGTAAGTATTGCTTGAAATATCTGTATCTTTTATTTTGCAAAACAGAAAAAAATCATGGGGGCTGATTTATAAAAAAGAGTTGGTTGTAAGGTATTACTGCTCTTCTGATTTTTGTGTTTGGATGTTAATAATAATGTAAATAAAGGTTTCTATTTAAAATCAGACCTCGGTGACACAGTGTATTGGCTGTCTGATACTTTAAGGCTGATAACTGTAATCTGGAAAGGTCAGAGACAATCTGGTGCTGTTACTGAGGAAAGCTAACCTATAGCAAATGATTTACATTTTTCCTGTACCTTCTACAGCCAACTAGAAGTGACAACTTGGACCTGCCACTTAAGTGGACCCATTCAGCCACTAACTTTCCATTGACACTGAGTGGAATTGGTCTTTTTCACCTTAAATCATGGTCTTTAGCAGAACTGAAAGGAGAAGAGGTGGTAGCCTTCCCTGTAACCGGGCAATTACCTACCTTTTCAAAACACACCAACTGCTGCTGGTGTCACACAGCTCAGTATTTTGTATCAAGGGACAGGGTAACTTCTGACTGGTGTGTAACAGCAGCAGTAAGTGGACCACGCAGGATTCTGGCAGTCACACCCTCACCTTACCAAAACCACAGGTGGAACATAAAAATAAGGTAAGTGCAAAATGTTAAAAATCTAACCTTGTATTCTTTCTGCATACTCACTGCGAATGGCAGACAGCCAACACTCTTCTCTGGACACAGCAAAAATGTTTCTGTTGGTGAGTTTAAATTCAGTAATTTTTTTTTTTTTTAATTTTTTTTTTTTTTATACTTATTTGTAGTGATCCAGGATCTCATCACCTAGCAGATGTTTCTGATAATCCATGAGATCTGTAACAGGTTATAAACAACAGCTATGGCTAGATTAAGACAGACAATTATCATACTTACAGAATTAAAAAAAAACAAACCAAAACAAACAAAACTAAAACAACAAACTTGCAAGAACATTTTTGGCAATCTATTTAACTTAGTGTGACACAACCACTAGCACATATAACAGAAGACCCACAGCTGCTTTCTGAGTGTGGTTTGGTTTTTTTTTCCCCTCTCCTCAGTTCCTAAATTGAAGTATTTTTGTGCATGGGGGTGTGATTCCAGAGATCTCCATCCAGAAATTCAAGTGGAATTACTTCATGAGGGATGTGCAAAACCAGGAAGGCCATCAGAGTAACTGCTGGGACACATCTGTACGCCCTGTATCTACAAGTGCAAGTTAGGTTTGTACCTCTTGAAGATTGAAGACCACAGCTGTTGAGTCTGTCACATTAGCTTCCTCCTGCATGTGCCAGGTCCTAGCTGGACAGGAAAACCAATTCTGAATCCCAGGATCACCACCAGCACCCCTGCTGCAGTGTATTTCTGAAAATACTCCAAACAGCTTCTGTCCACTGTGCTGCCACAGGCAAATGATGGATTTTTCCCTTCAAAGCCTTTCAGCAGTAACTCATTCAGCACATCTACTTCGTTGTAGACTAGAACTAGATCATTCTTTATTTGCTACAAGCATTGAGCTTTTTGGAGCTGCCTTTTTAAAAAATAAATGTAAAAGTTAGACTACTGAGCAAAATGCTGCTTTCTGAAAGGAGCTGGTTTGGTTTGGAACATACAATATAATATTATTATCACATCATAAAAAAAACTTCCATACAAATCTGCTTTCATTAAAATTTCAGATGCACATTTACTGAAAAGTTTTCAGTCCTTTCAAAAGTGGCTAAATTCTGCAATGGGCTATGTGACATTAAGTAGCATTTTGAGAAAAGGTCTCTGTGGCCATTCCACTCTTTTATTAACAAAACTTTTCACAACCTGAAGGAATTTATTTTCAAACAGTATATTGAGCAATTATTTACACAACCCCTCCAAAAATCTTGGGTGTCCTCCTGCTAGTCAAGATTTTCTCTTAATTTTCCTAGAGGTGGCAATAGGATGGAGAAGTGGATGTGGAACTAAAATGTATCCTCAAAGGATGTTTGAGAAGTAGCATGGCGTTGAGGGTGTTCAATGCTGCTCACTTCAGTTCCTGAATCTCTTAAAAGTTCTTTTCCACCATCATTTTTACCCAGTTAGAGGGGAAAGCATTCATGTTTCTAAGCCTTGCTTCAGAGTTGTACCTGGCTGTAAAGCTTTTTCTCAGGACATCTGAAGATCCAGTTGAACTGAAAAATACTTTACTCCTGCTGTCTCTGTGTACTCTTTGACCCCTGGGATGGCAATCCTCGTTGGGATGTGGCTGCATCTCCTCTTCTGTCAGCTCCTGGGCAGTGTTAGTGGTGTCTTCTTGAAGTACAATGCCTTGTGAAGCAGGTGAGGTATAATCCAAAGCAGAAAGCAGGTAAAATAGTGGATTTCAGGGACCTGTGTTTTCTGACAGCATTTCCCAGCATCTATGTAATTCACTCACCAGTGCAAACTCTCTATCATCTATTTCAGCCTCAACGTCTGTCCAGTCCTCCAGGCTAACGTTAGAATTTGTTCTGAAGTCATAAATGTTTCCACTGAGTCTGTACATGGATTTCAAGTTCTGGCCAGTTTGTATCCTCATGGAGGTGCAGAGGTTGGAGGAGGTTAGCCCTCCCAGCCTTCCCACAGCTGTCCTCTTTAACAGAAAACAAACAAGGATTTAGTGTGTAACATTCTGGTAGAAAGAGCTAGAAATGTATTTTCCAATGGTGCCATGCNTGTGTGTGGGGGGCGGGTAACTCCCAAACCCACATCAGGAACAAACTACTGAAACACTGTGAACGAGGTACAAAAACCATGGTGGGTACAGGACAGAACCAGTCCAACTATGTTTCAAACTGCAGCCTGTGCAAGACTTTTTTGCTCATTGATTCTAGCTTCATTTTTGTTCCAAAGCCAGTCAAGATATTAATTACCATGAAACGAGCAAATCTTCTTGGCCCAACTGACAGTGCTGGACTATGTCTGCTAAGGCACTTGTATGTATTTCCTCACTGCACAATTTTAAGGACACCTTATGATTTTTAATGAGTTGAAGTCTCAAGCCTCTGTTTAAGGGGAGGCACAGCAATGGAAACTGCTTTTCCGGTCTTTAAACTCTTTATATCACCTTTGGGCCCTGGCAACCTGAGAACTGAATGGTTCTACAGTTTAAAAGGGGAGTTTAGGCTAATGTCAGAACAAAATGTACAGATCTGTCTTATAGTCTGCTTTCTGTTCTTTTTTTGTTCACCACAGAGGAAGCTGTGGTTGGATAAATAGAAAATAAACACGTGACAGTCCCTGCTCTCAGAGATAATTCTCAGGTTTGTTCTCTCTTGACAGTGTAAAACAGAAGTAGGTAGCTGCTACAAGTTTAAATCTAGACAAACCCAACATAATGGTCTCTAACTTTTACTGTCAGTTAGCCAGAACTGGTTTGGTCACCTGAGCAGCCAGCTTTGCTCAAGTTTAAAATTGCCTTGACCTTAATGCTTCTGCTTACCAGAAGACATCTAACAAGAGGTTTTGTACAGCAGTGCTTGTCTATGAGGATGGCAGTGTTCCCTTTCTTGCTAAATTTAGAGGACTCCCCACTTGAGCATTCCATGGGAGTAGGTGATGATGTTAAAGGTGCTGCATGCAAAAGGAGAAGTGAAGGAAAGAAAGGAGAAGCTTAATGCTCTGTGTGAACTGCTCTCAACTCACAGTGACTTGGCAGATGATGGTCTCTTCACATCTGGCCACTTTCGACGCTGAAACTGCCTAATTTTCAAGCAGCAAAAGGAGAAAAAGGTTAACCATCACCAAGAAAACCACCAACACTACAGTCTGAAAGATGAGGAAGGAGGAGAGTTTAGTCTGAATTTTGATGAAAGATTAGCACATGCTATAACATTGAAACAGAAAAGGCTCCAGCTTCACAGTAACTGTGGTGGGAAGCTCTTGCAAATGCAGTCCAGGCAGCCTCTGTCCCTGTGGTTCCCACTTCCACACTGGCACCTTTAGCGTGAGGCTAGTAATTAGAGATAATAATTAAAAAAAAAAATATATATACCTGTACTGCTCGTAGCTTCCATCTTTAAGTCCTAGATGAGGAAAAATTAACAAAGTTACTAATGGTTGCTTGTAACAGAGTGAGGCACAATTTCCAGATGAACTGTGACAGGTATCTCTGTACCTGTTACCTCCTGCAGCTGTTATTTTCATATTCATTCCCTTACTCTAGGTAAAACAGATTGTAATTTGTGATAGATACATTTGAAACTTTTCTGTAAGTGTCCTTCAGCAGTGTGTTCAAATTCTCAAGCCTGCTGATTTCAAAACACACAGCTCTAAATGAGACCTAAAATACTATTCTGGGCTTCAGTGGGCTCAGGTAGATAAGCAGTATTTTTGGGGTGGGGGTCTTCAAACTGTAAAGGCTATACATTTTGAAAAGCAGCATTTCTTATGTCAACTTAATGGTATTAAGGTGTACAACCAATGGAATTTAAAACAGAAATACAAGTAGCTGTACCCTTTGGTTTGCTATCATTGTTAAATATTAAAAAAAAAAAAAATTTAATAGCAATATGAAGAACAGATCCAGGGAGTAGACCCAGAGGAAACTTAAGGGAGAGGAAAAGATCAAACTAACTTAGCACAAGACTAAAGAATAAAGACTTCTCTTTTTGGCATTTAAAACCATAGTTAGAAGAGCACATTTGTTTGTAGCTTAATGCAACTTCTCTTAGATGTGCTCTTATTTCACAGCTGCCTTGCAGTAACAGGCAGGGGAAAACCAATCAGCTTAAGCACTTGTGTTGCATACTCTCTGTCTTTAGAGGTTTTCAAGTTCTGGCTGGATAAAGCCCTCAGTAACCTGGCCTGAACTCACAGCTGGCCCTACACTGAGCACCAGTTTAGGCCAGATGAACTCCAGAAGTCCCTTCCAACTTGGATTGTCCTGTGAGCTTGATAGTGGCTATTAGGGTATTCTTTCCCTCTATCCAGTTTTGTTCCTTCATCTCCTTCCCCTGCATGTCAGCAATTTAAGCATCTCCCTCTATTTAAGCATCATTCTTCATCTAAAAACACTACAAATGGAACAAATACAGAAATGTGAGCCATCCACCTCAGCAGGACATCACTTGTATAAAGAAATACTAACATACTTTTGTCTGATAAAAGTTTCACAATGTTCCCCATTTCCCTTGAGGAATGAGTGTAACAAGAGAGACACTTACCCAGATCCATGTTCCTAGTTCTGGGATTGCATTGTTTATGGCCTTTGCAGCTTCTTAATTCCATGAGCTGGACATGGAGTTGATTGAGAACATCTCTGTCTAGTGTATTCACTGCATTAATCAGCTGCAATAAAGAGGGGGTTCTTGTTAGCAACAATTGCTCTGTACTTTGGTAACTTTCCTATATGGAACAATAAAGAAGCCAACTTATACTAGATGAGATGGCTTAGGCCTTGTCAACATCCTGCACCAGTACTGTTATTTCAATTTATCATCAGTAAGGAACAAGGATGTGTCTCCAGAGCTGGCCTGTGGTCAGGTACCTGATATGGATCGGTATTCAGATCAAAATATTCCAGAAATCCTGTAGCAAATTCACAGAACAGGAAGTTGTGGGTCTCGTTGATTGTCCTCAGACACCAGTACGTGTTGTTGTTGGCACTGGTACAGGCACAGAAGGGGCCCACTGCAAAATGAAGAGTTATAAAGAAATAAGCTACAAGCTGCTGCCTTTAGCACTGGTTAGTTTTGTTCAGACAGCTCCTCTCTCTCTCTCTCTCACTCCTGAGCTCTAAAGCAGAGGATGCCTTCCAGCACCAGCTTCTTGTTCTACACATCCCTAACCCACGTGACAAGGCTAATGAAAACAGCATCTTGGCTAGCTGCTTTCCCTGGCATCTTTGCAGGGAAAACATTGCAGATGGTGAGATACAATCTGTAACTGTACCAAACGGTGTCTGCATGCTTTTATTTGCAGTTGTTTCTATCTCCCTTGCCTGTTGTGCGCAGATAACTCCAGCACTGAAGCAGATTATTTGGTACAAGGCAGACTGTGTGGCTTTGGCCACACTTCCCAGCTTAGCCGGTACCTGCCTACCTATAAGTTAGTGTAAAGTCTCCTTACGTGTCCACAGGGGAGCTGTTTGCCAGTGCTGGTTGTCGTGGGTGAAGCAGGTCAGGCCAGGCATGCTGCATGTGTCGTTGTTTTTGATCCTCTTCAGCAGCTTGCGCAGCTTCTTCTTCCGTCTCTGCTCACGAAGCAGCCACAGCCTGTCCTTCTCCTGTAAGGCTTTCCTGCACACATGAAACATTAGGGTCATGCAGACTCTGCTATACTTCAACACACCTAAAAAAAATGAGGCAACTAATAAAATAAGCTGCTTTGAGAGCAAAAAAAATAACTGCTGTTTTTAAATTAAAGGGTTTCTCTGNACCTTACCATTCTATGAAATGGCTCTGTATGGAACTCTGCAGTTTAGTAACACTAAGAAAAACAGCCAGAGGGGTTTATAGGCTTGCCTGAAGTCTGTGATGTGACATTTGCCCAAGCAGGTACCTTATACCTGAATTTAGAAGCACCTCAACACAGGCTTAATTCCTTGCTCAGGTGTCTGTGTGCGTTAGGACAGGAAAAATTAAATACTCTGCTTTTGCTTCTATTGCAGCCGGTGGGCATGGACCAAAAGTAAACGTTTTTGCATTTCCTCTTTCAAAGGAACAGGCCTTCACTTACCTGAAAGGATGAAGACTTGATCCCTTGTGCCTCAGCTTGCTTTTGTGCTTTGAATGATAACTGGAAAACAAAACCAGGACTGTCGATGAACAACGGAAAGACAATTGCTCCTGTCCTTACCACACGGGTTTAATCCAGTGTCACTTTTCCCTTCAATTTATTCATTTGGTGTGTGTGGTGAATACAAAGCAGCCTTGCTAGGCTGGGTCAGGCACTTGCGAGCCTTGTGCCACTCTCCTTTCTTAGCTGATGTGTGCACAGTGACATCTGCTGCTCCGGATTGCAACCTGCAGCCACATTCTTGCTGCTACCGCTTTCAGTTTCAGCTGTCCCTGGCTCTTGTTTCTCTGCTCGGGGCAGATAAAATCAATAGATTTATAGCTCGACTACAGCCTTTCTTCAGCAAAATATTCACTGCCTTGTTCAGATGACAAGAGACAAGCCCATACCACCTTCCTGCTGTTTGCCTTTTGAAACAATAGTACCAGTTGGGTTTTGTAGGGTTAAGTTTTTTTTAATGGTTCTTAGCTGGAAGTTCCAAGAAAGCTTTTGACAAGAGGCATGGAACTGTCCCAGCAGTGGCAGTGTCTAATGTATCCTGAGGTAGGGAGACTGGTGGCAGACCTACAGATTCTAGTTGGCAGCTTTGCTGTTTTGGCTCCATCTCTAGGAACTCCTACAAAATTTTGCAGAAATTTCTGTGTAGTTTACAATTTAAAAAGGCAAACCCAGCCTTAGTCAATGGCAGTATTGGCTGACTGACAAAGCTACCACCCCCACAAATCAGCAACAAAGTGCAATAAATGTTATTTTCTAAACAGAACACCACCATTCAGTCAGTTGTCAGACTAAAATTCCTTTCATAGCTTTTAAATTATTAATGCTACTGGGAGCTTTGATAAATTTAATCCTTACAACAAGTTAACAAAATAGGATTATTAAAGACTATCTGCAGTCAGTGTCTGTTCAAGATTAAAAAAAAAAAAAAAGGAAAAAAGAGGCATTTAATTAATTAATCCTAAAAGCTAAATCCTAATTCAGTGCAATTCTGCAAACACTTTTACCTAACTCAGCTGATTTCCTTCATCGCTTTCAGTGAGACTATTTGTCTTAATTATGCTATCACAAATAAAGTGCCTCACATCAGCTTTACAGCATAGATGAAATAAACTCAGTTAAGGTCATTTTTGAAAGCAGTGGGTTTAAAGACATTACAAACTTTTGGGCTATTTGCCATTTAGGATGCTCCTGATTTCTTCTTAACCACTTTGCCATGGGTTCCCTGTATGGCTTGGCACAACCCAAGAAATTGCTGTTGTCCATATTGCAGTGAACTGCTGCAGAATCCACATGGGCCACAAAGACTAAGTACCTCCTGTCTGTAAACCAGGCTATGCTGCACCTCCAGGGATTTAAGTGTTATGTTCAAAGCCTTACTCTCTAACAGCAGTGAGACAGAGAAGTGTTATCCCTACCCTCTCTGAGGCTGCTGTAGTTAAAGTTGCTCAGCACAGCACAGCTGCCTTGTTCTCAGTCCACTGAAGCACAGCTTTTTTTGTGTGTGATACTTGTACTGTTGCTGCCACTGTGGCTGCAGTGCTCCTGGTGACATCTAGCTCAGAGACTGCTCTGTGATCACTATGATTAGGAGCAGCTGCTCCTCTTTGTATTCTGAACATCTTTCTCAGGGCCAAATGTTATTTGGGTTAACATTTGCTTCTGAAAGCTTTTCTGTGTTTGTTTGCAAAGCAATGGCTTGCTTGCTCCTGAGTGTTCAAGCACACCTCTTTCCCTGCAATCTACGGGCTCATCCTACAAGCATTTGGCAAATATTTGGCTATGTATGAACCACCTATACAGAGACCTTCATGCATAATCACTATTTCAGTACCTCTTGCACTTAATTCTCAAATCATCTGTACTAGAAAAAAAAAATCTGGTGCAGTAAGTCAGTTAGGAAAATACAGTTACTGTGCACCAACTGTGAAATTCTTGCTTCTCCCACCTGGCAGAGCTGCTAAATGTTGCTGTGAGTATATCCCAGGAATGCATCCAACCTTGAAAAACTGAATGAGAAGAAATTCTCATCTCCTCACCCCATATTCCATGCACTTCCCACAGTATTATTTTTAAAAGAGAGCTGTGTATCACTGTGCCTGATTGACAGTTTGCCCTGGTGGAAAGGCAAGCCTTCAGAATCATAGAATGGTTTAGGTTGGAAGGGACCTCAAAGATCATCTAATTCCACCTCCCTGCCATAGGCAGGGACACCTCCCACTAGAACAGGTCTCTCGAGGCCCCATCCAACTTGGCCTTGAACGCCTCCAGGGAGGGAGCATCCACAACCTCCCTGGGCAACCTCTTCCAGTGTTTCATCACCATCAATAGAAAGAGCTTCCTAACATCTAGTTTAAATTTCCCCTCTGTCAGTTTAAATCCATTACTCCTAGTCATGTCATTACAAGACCTTGTAAATAGTCCCTCCCCAGCCCTTCTGTAGGCCCCTTCAGATACTGGAAGGCCACTACAAGCTGCCTCTTCTCCAGGCTGAAGAGCCCTGTCTCTCATAGCCTGTCCTCATAGGAGAGGTGCTTCAGCCCTCAGAAAAGAGCCTGCAGCATAAATTATTAATCTCTGACATCTAAAAGCAGCATATTGGGTATGAAAGCCTAACTAACGGGTTTCTGAGGCACATTACAATGCCCTGTTACGTCATCCCCACTTGACACAGGCAATTAAACTCCTGCCCAGCAGAAGGTGGGGGACATGTACTGCTGCAGCAGTCCAACGCCCCCCAAAAGCATTACACAGGAGCACGGTTAGCAGGCAAACACTTAACAAAACAGTCTGAGCTCTCCTGTGAAGACAAAACTCAGCTACACACTACAATTACTCTGAAGTACCCCTCAGGTTTCAGCTGGCAGGGAACACTTGGACAAGTGCACAAGAAATACCTTATCTTGTTACAATCACACTCTTCAGGGCGCTTCTTCTTCAGATGACCTCTCACCTCCCTCAGGTTCTTTATTTTGTTTTGCAAAGTTTCAATCTAGAAAAAAGTAAAGATATAGGTTAACCAACCACAGCATGGTATAGTCTTATTCTAATCTCCTCAAACCCATTTTGTGGTCACCAAATGCTTCCTCTTCACCACCCTCCACAGCTCCCACTTCTAACAAGCATTTTCAGATGATCTGCCTTTCCAAAAGAAACTACATCAGAAGGAAACCTTGCTGGCTCAGTTTGCCTGCTCTGAGTGCTGAATGTGAAAGCAGAGGGTGAGACTGGGGGGCTGGGAGGGCACAACCACCACAGGCAGACAACCACTCCTGGTTTCATTTTGATTTTTCCTCTTGTGCTCTACTGCACATTTGCAAGGGCAGAGAGGTTACTCAGAAGAAAACGAAACCTCTGCATTTCACCTTGTTACAAAAGTGAGAAAGGGATGTGGAAGGAGGTCACTTTCCTTGGGCTTTTGTTTGGCAGTTGAAGGCCAGAAGTAGTTAGATGTGAAAAAGATCCAAATGAACTTTTTTCCCTAGGATGGAGACATTTCAGTCTCTATTCATCTCAGAAGGCTTATGACACTTCTCAGCTGTCCCTTCAGATGCAGCTCTCTCCTCCACACAGCGTCTTGTTACCACAAGGTTGTAATAACTTCATTACCTCTGAAATATGTTTTCTGACATCAGCCAGCAAGTTTTAAAGGCTCCAGGGAGGGACAAAGGCAAACACAGTCAGCAAGATCCTGGCAGCCCAGAGAAACCCAAGCTAAAACCAAACTGTGCATGACTGACAACATCACTGACCTCGTGGTCAATATGGAGCTTATGGTCCTTCCAAGCCTGCAGTGACCTGTACAGGTCTGTGTCACACTGAACAGTGTCATTCTCCAGGATGTAGCACCTTGGCATGGGAAAGCAAACAATGGTTGTTGTAGTGGCTACACACAGAGAGCAATGCAAACATCTGGCTCTAATAACACAGCTCCAGGAGAGATGAGAAGCCAGATTGGAAATGACATGCAGAATTAAAAACCCCCAGTGCTCATTCAAGAGAATGAGAATGTGCTATATGAACCAGGAAAGAAGTTTGGAGTTGAGTTGCCATGGCAATGCTTCAGAAGTAAGAAAATTGAAGAAGAATATTCCTATCAAGCAGAACCTGTTGTCTGCTTAATTTCTATATGTAAATCATGCTGCACAGAGTTCTTGCCTATTCATTAGGCTGTCTACATAAATAATCTCTACTAACTAGCAAGCACTGAAAGCATTACTCAGAAGCAATTTCCCAATGCATAATTAGGTGATAGAGGTACAGGGACAAGGATAAAGCACTTCTTTATAAGATGTATTACCACTCTGTAAAAATAAAGGGAAAAAAACCCCAAAACCAATCAAGCAATGTTGCTGTTTACTACCAAAGGGATATTTTTTGGAAGGGCCTCCCTGACTTTAAAGGCAAGACATCCTCTCACAATTCTATGTGCTTATGTTTCACTAACCTCTAACGCAGTCTAGGTTTTAAAATGCTTTCAAAAAGAAACAAAAATACCCCTGCCAAAACAGGTTCACCTAGATCAGGTTGCACAGGAATGTGTCCAGGCAGGTTTTGAAAGTCTCCAGAAAAAAAGACTCCACAACCTTTTTGGGCAGCCTGGTCCAGTGCTGCAGCACACTCACAGCAATGAAGTTTCTCCTTAAGTTCAAGTGAAACCTCCTGTGTCCTAGTTTGTATCTGTTGCCCCTTGTCCCACTGTTTTCTTTTCTGCATGGGTTTCTGGGGACTCCTCATGAATTATGACCTGTTATAACCTTCCTTACCGTTCCTTGCATGGGTTTGTGATTCACCCAGCAAGGCAGCAAAAATTAATGTAACTTGTTCCAGAAGAAATGCATAAATAGTGATTTATGGGTCCAAAACGCTAATGAGAGGTGGGGAAAGAGGGCACAAACCTCTGATGCCAGCCCAGCTGGGTTTCCTCTAACTGTAAACATAAGTCCAATGGAAACTGTGGATTTCAGCAGCAGCTACCTGGCTCATCCTTGTTTACATGAGCTGGTGACTAAACAACTTAACACACACAATCAATAACGATTGGAGGATTTCCTGACAATTCACAATGGTGACTAAACTAATTAAGTACAGTTGAAGATACATCAACAGGCCCTAGGCTTGCACACCGAGGGACAGATTTTTAGCTAATAGAGTGCCCAGACAATTTCCCCACCCCCTTTCAGTATGTTCCATTTCCTAATGCTCCTGGTCCATCCAGCCTCATTCACAATATAGATTTTTTCCCCTCCTAGCACTGGCTACATAAAGCTCAGAGAGGCTGCTTCCTCCCTTAGGACTGATTTGATGTTTGAAATACAAACCAACTTATGACATGAAACTAGGTCACACTCCAATCAGAGCCTCTGGTCTTCAGCCAGGCCAGCTGACCCACTGCACACTAAGATCTCCATGATTCAGCACCTCTTGGTCTTGCACAGGTGTACACACAACAGCTGCAAACAGTTTTGCCTGTCCTCACTGCAAACATGTGCTGACCATGATTACTGTCTCCAAGGTGCTCTTCAGTAGCTTTGTGCCCTCCTGTACACGCTCACACTAAATCAAACCCAAAAGCTGTTGTACAGATGACAGTAAGAACCTTGGTGAAGCCTGACTGAGTATCCAGAAGGGACACAAGCAGCTTACCACGATTTAACACCTTTCTGTAAAGCAGCCACCTCAGCAGCAGCTCTCAGAAATGTCCCCTGGGCACTCACCTGTGAGTCACTTTTATTAGGTTAGGGGCTGCATACTCTGCGATGCCACCAGTGCCACTGTATTCCCCCACATCTCTCTCTTCCTCCTCACGAAGAAGAGCCCTCTGCATGCTGTGCCTCTTGGTGATGTTTCTTGGTAGGACAGGTTGGTAGCCATCCTCTAAGCCCAAGTTATAAATGGCTCCATCCAGCTCCACAGACACCGAACGGATTGAGCGATTCCGCACATAGCTTGCTTTGTATTCTGCACCAAAAAGGAGGTGAAAGGATTAAGAGGGGTGGAAAGAACATGTTACAATTTGGTTCTCTTTGTGGTTCTCAGGAGAAAATAAACCAGCCCACACTGTGGTATTTGGAATTAATTGGATGACAAATGGTGCTTGCTGCAGCTGTCTTTGGAGCTGCTGCTTCATTACCTTTTGCACGGATAGATGGATACCCTAGGGCAGGAGAGAGGGCAGATCTCATGCAAGTACACAAGGATGGCAGAGGGGAAGGAAAATGTATTTGCCCAGCATCACCTTGAGAGCAAACAGCTCAAAGAGATTCTGCTCTTCCCTCAAGAGTCACTAGATGGCAGCGAGAACTTAGAAACTGACCACGACAGTTCACGAGGCCGAAGTCAGCCACAGAGCAGTTCTCCTTTGTTTTCTGCTGTCCACCGCACAATGCTCCTCTGTTGGCTTTCACCCTGAGCCTTTTCTCAGTTCTGTTCTCATTCCTTAATGTAAGATGCTTGATTTTTTTCAGGAGGGATTAACGTAGCTGAATCTTTACTTGCACCCAGGTCTAATTCTTTCCTTTGCGATGGTTTTCCTGATGCACAGAGCAGTCAGTGAGTTTCTACACAAGGCACCACCCTTCGGTGCTCTGTGCTCCCTCAGACTTCACTTCTGCATTTGCGGTCCAAAGGCAAAATGGAACATTTGCTGTGAATTGTCACTAACACAGTATGAGATTCTCAGTCATCTTTGCACCATTACTGCTTTCTGCAGTTCTCTATGCAGCCCAAATCCCCAGAGCTCCTCTTCTGTTTGGTCTGGAACAGCACAACTAAATCCTAGTTATGGAGTCTGAATCCATACCTAAACTTCCCTACTGTATGATGGGGTCCATCTCTGGCTGTATGTCCAGCTCACTGGCAACAACTCATTACATTAAGCATCTTCTTCTCCTTCCTTGAGATGTAAGTACAACCCAAGTACCAGAGCCTCTTCTCCTTCTCCTTCCTTGAGTTTTAAGTACAACCTAAGTATCAGAGCTTCTCTCAGGAGGCAAGGAGAAGCCCTACTCAGTGCCCAAGTCTTTGCTCTGTATATGAAGCTTGGAGTCATTCACAGAAACAATCAAGACTCTTGGCTCTTCTGGCAACCTCTGCTTTAGGCAGAGCTGAAACACACAGCACATCTCACAGGACTTCCCTCTGCCAGCTAGTAAAGGGAAGACTCAACCAATGTGCCAAGGAGAAGACCAATCTTTCCTGCAATCCAAAGCTCCACAGAAAAGCCAACTTCCTCTCTGAGATGATCTCCCCAGCAAAACAAGCAAGGGAAAACAAGGGATTGGGAGGCAGAACAGCCAAAACTGACGACAGAAATCCCCATGTCACTTGGCATGCTTTGGCATTAACACAGAGTGACTTGTTTCAAGAAGCCTTACATTAATTCCAAACAGATCACAAGGTCTCAAAAGCCATTTTGCAGACTGTGGGAAGAGAAATAAACATCTCCTCCCACCTGAAACTGGTCCAAGCACTATGCTCTTGTCAGTGCCACACACAGAAAGCAGAATACCATCTGGATTGTCTGGCTTTGCACATTTTCCACCTGAGGTTCAAAGTTTATTGTTGATATTGAGCCAGGTGAGTCAGTGCTGAAGGGCAAAAAATAAAAAACACAACACAACCCAGAAGACCAGCCCTACTTCAGGCACCCTTTCAGGAAATGTCTGACTAAATGAGAAGGAAACTCCCATCTTCTCATAAGTAGGAGGAAGTTCCAAAAAGCTACACCCTAACAATTACGTTCAAAGTATAAACTCCTATTTCTTTAATTGTTCCCTCATTTCAGCTTGTTAAGCTCAGCCAACCAACAATTTACCTTCCTTCCAAGTCTAATATGCCAATCCAGCATGCTGGACCTCAGTGGATAGCTGCAGGGAACTGTTGCCAACACACAACCCTGAAGAATTGGAAGCCAGGAGTTTCTCCTCTCCTGCAGCCAAGCCAACCCAGCCTTACACAGAACAAATTGGTCTAGAGTGAGGCTGCTCCTAAAGGACTTGTATGGCTTTATTACAACCTGCTACCCATGGTGCTGACTCAGCCCTGCCACACTCCACTCCTTTCAGAGGAAGTGGTTCAGGTATTCCATGAGATCAATACTCATCTGTGCTGTGCTCTCCAAATCCCAATGGCTACTTACTTATTCCCTGATCCTAGCCCAGCTTTAAGTTTCACTCTAATTCATTTACCTGTGCACACAATTCACAAGTAGATGTAGGGCTGTTAAATATTTGGTTCCAAACATCTTCACTCCCTTTTTCAAGTTACT
This sequence comes from Ramphastos sulfuratus, assembly GCA_013399055.1. NCBI lineage: Eukaryota > Metazoa > Chordata > Aves > Piciformes > Ramphastidae > Ramphastos > Ramphastos sulfuratus. The sequence continues at coordinate 137,283 of WBNM01021934.1, read as the reverse complement.
AATGGTTGGCTTTAGTAAGCTCCAAGAGTGCTGATGCCTCTGGTCTTACAGAAATCACCTGTCTTATAGCAGGTATTGCCATAAAAATCTGCTTCCTCAGAACCAAGTCTGTCAAAGGAGACTGGAGAAGCAAGCCTAATAAAGCCAGCTATATTTCAGTATCCTATGCATCCAGCTGGGTCATCCTGGCCCACCTGACATGCATAGCTTGTCTTCATCAGAGCCTGAAGGGGAGCACACAGCTTTCCCCAGGCAGTCCAGAGATTCAAACCCAAATGATTTTAAATAACTATTTTTGGTACTAGCTGAGGTTTCTATACTGTCCAGCAAAAGCAGGAACTGCAGAATCCAGAATTACTCTTCAGCTGACTAAAGCAAGGAATGTTGTCTTAGAAACCCCTGAACTTCCTGTCGACATAAACATGCTCAGCCTCTGGATTCATCTTCAACTCTCCTCACCTCTCAAAACCTCTTTTGCAGCCACCAAATGATTTAGCAATGAAATGATGGTACTCGAGGGACAACTCTAACAACTGTATGGCACCTGCCCCAAATCAGGAGCATGCCTGCTCAGCAGGAACACTCCAGAAGACCTTGGCTTTCTCTGTTGACACTTACTCTACATAGGTATTCTGAGTCTGATGTGTTTTCCAGCATCACAATGACAATAGAGTAAGACAGTATGCAAGGATTCTGCTTCTGCAAGTGCCATGAGGAAAATACCCACCACTGCCTCATTAAATCCTGCTTGACATTTCCCAGTAATGCCTACATGGTTTCCAGAACTTTATAGAAAAGAAGCATTTATTTCTCTACAGCACTAAAAGCAAAATTGGGCACTTTGAAGTCAAAGTTTTGGAAATATCTCAAGTTTCTAGAAATAGAGATAAAGGTGTAGAGGTGTTTTATCTTGGGATTTATATACCTAGGGATTTCTACAAATAATATTTTGATTCCTTAGATGCTTCAAAGCAGAGGAAAAAAAAAAACCCACAAAACCCCCTCTTTTCTAACATCCAGTTTCTCACAACTGCCATTAAAAACTGTATTTCAAATGCATTATCTTTAAAGCAACTAATATTCAGGTCTGCCTTTTTTTTTTTCTTTTTAATAACAAAGAAGGTCACTTTGCTCCAGCATTGAGACTACCTCAAAAGAAAAATAAATTACATGAAAATTGGAACAAAAATGCACTAGCCCCTTTGTATCCACTTCTGTTTGTTGTTTACAAATCTGTGTGGCCTCTCAGCATTTCTCTACAGGCAGCTTAATAACTCCTTTAATCACATACAGTTGTTTATCACTGGAGGAGGAGATCAAATCCACAGCAAGAAAAACACAATAGACCACAACACAGCCAAAGATTTTAAGAGCTCACTCTTACTTCAAACTTTCTTACCACTGCAGAGTTTTGTTTCTGTCTTTTTTTTTTTTTTAAATAAAAATAAAAGGATACTAAAGAAAATAAAGAGAATCACAGAATGTCAGAGGCTGGAAGGGACCTCGAAAGATTATCTAGTCCAACTCCCCTGCCAGAGGACACAGAAATGCAAACATCCCTAAGACCCAAACCCAGATACACTGAATATTAATGCTTATGTGTTTCCAGCATGTAAGAGCTTTGCAGGCTTGTTGTGCATTTGTCATGACCCTGTCTTGCAAGTGAATTGGCTCCACTTAGAAAGCCCTGTTGCCTGCTAGATGCACTGCTGCACCTGCCAACGGGTCTGGACCATGCCTACATTAGAAAGCAATTATTTTATCAAAACATTTGGTGCTCCAGCCCCTCTATCAGCAATTTGGTCTGGTCCTTTAGACCACATATTCTCACTATACATGACTGGTTTTAATCTTTCTGAAAAAATTAAAATCCACATAGTCCCATCAGGGTTTGCAACACACTCAATGCACCCTAGGAGCAGGGCATGCAATTCGGTTTTCTGCAAAAGACTGCAGATTAGAATCCACCCAAATTGCTCCTCACAAATCCACCTCAATTGTGCATGATGGAAGGGAGTGATCAGGGTGTCTCCTTCAAACCCACACTACTGCTGTGAACTAGGCATTAATGTGGCTGTGGCCCTAGTCCAGTTTGGAACTTCTTTTTCTATTTAGCTATTGTTCAGTCTGATGAATAGCATTTACTGGCATTCATGTAGTGCTGAAGTACTATCCCATGCACTCATCACATTCAGTAGCAGACCCTAGAATTATGGGATCCAGCATGGACTGCACTTTATCCCAAGCCTCATGAAACAGGTCATAAAGATCCAAATACACATTCTGAGTACTCAGGTCACCCTCTTACCATTCTCAATGTAGTGAGCTAGCTTTCTAGATAAGCTGTACACAAACACCTGGGTATGTCACCCTGACTTGTACTCATATGGGTGTGATTTATTAGATAAATTAATGTAAAAGAACAGCCAACACCAAATCAAAAAGTCTATGTTAGTAGGTCCAAGCTAACCTCTTCCACTGCATGGTATCCCCCTGATACGGGCAGAGGGAAAAATGAAGCACCTGTAGAGGCAGTTATTTTGCTACAGACACAAGCAATGAAAACATAATCACCAAGATCCTATCTTAGGCTGAAAAAGTTTATGCCTTAGAGTTCCATGAGGGAAGTGAGCTGAAAGGTATAGCAAAACCATTGCCTCTTCTGAGCAGAACGTAGGAAAAAACCCCAAATAATTCCTAATTCTCTGCTAGAGGCAGCAACCTGCACAGTTTTTTACCTCAGCCTCTCTCATACATACACTAAAGGTAATTATACACTTAACCATCTCCTCTGGATGTTGTGAAAATTAATGTTTAGGAAGCACAACACTTAAGTGTTAAGTATTATCAGATAGCATTAGGTTGCCCTCAATTAAATTGTTTTCCTTTTCTCATTTAAGTACCTTCGATCTACTCTTGTTATTTGACTCCCCAGGACTGAACATTCCTTTCTGTGACTGCAGGAAAGAAAGAAAGGAAAAAAAAACACCACACAAAAACTGAACTGCAAGTTCTAGTGTTATTTAAAGAGTATCTGCTGTGCCACCTATTTAAACAGCGAGTATAGTTGAGTAATTTCATCCTATAACTAACAATTTTTTCCAACTAAAAATTAGCTTAGTAGGTACTAATCAGCTTGCAAGGCAAATACAATGGGAGAAAATCAATTTAAACTCTCTGTTTGAAGCTTGTGCCAGGTCATTATACAGAAAGACTAATCTGCTAAATAATTAAGGCTCTGTATTTGTGGAGTGAGACGAAAGAAACATTACAAGTGAATAATAATTCTGTGCTACCGTTTGCCTCTTTAATCTATAATTAGACTGTGTACTTCAAATATAGATGTTAGTCTGACTAAGGTTTAACACAGAGCCAGTGAAAAGAGGCTTTCTGAAAAAGCACCTGATCTGTGCCAAGGAAACTAGAAACAGTCAGCCCCTTTGGATGTGATCTCTGGGTAAAAGTCAGTCTTGTCTCTGCTGACTGAGCACAAGGAAAGGATGTTAGAAGCAGCTTCTGTAACAAAGCACATGCATCCTTATTAAAAATAAATTACTGCAATAATGGCTCCAAACATTGCAGCACCTGCTGAAAATGAGAGCATTTGCTGTACAATACTGTTCATGCTTTATGGCCTCTGCAGCCATGTGCTACTGGCCACTTCAGTGCCTGCACTGTATTTCCTGGGTTTGTAAAACAGAAAACCAGGACTCTACGTAACGCTCCCCTTCCCACAGACAGAGATATTTTCAAATCCAGCTGTGCAGTGTGAGGCACACTCTGTCATAGCTCTCCACATGGTAGCTATGTTGATAGAATTTAATGCCCATGAAAGTCTAATGTGCTAGCAAACTCAGAAGAGCTTTCTGAGGCAGCCAGAAGATGCAGTGAGCTCACTTACTTTTCTTGGAGAAGAGTTTCTTCCTCCGTCCGACATGGCTCAGCTTGTACTCATTCTCTTCACAATTGCAGTCTTCACTATTCCTGCTGTAATACTTGGGCAAGATATTGGAGGTGCCTTTGCTGCTGCCTGCAGCTTCCAAGTTCGCCATTCCCTTGCACTTGTGTAGCTTGAGCTTTCCACTGGCGTCTTCCACACACTGCCATTTCTGTAAGAAAAATGTGGTCACCCAAATTCTGTTCCAAGTGCACTTTGTCTACTGGCCACTTTCCTTGCTGTGGTGGGCTGGGGCTCATCTCTCACCTACTACCAAACCAGATTTTTTGGTAACTTCCACTTTCAGACAAAACAGGAACTCTCTGGAAAACTCTTGTGTTTGTTCCTGACCTTTTGTTCCTTGGAGGCAGAACAATGGGAGTTTCTCAACAAAAATCAATAGTAGAGCTAAAAACATGGCAGTGACAAGTGACAACTTTCAGAAGCATAACTGTGGCATAAACTAAGGGTGTTCAACTTATCCACAGACTTGAAAGGAATTCTTGCCCAGCAGCAAGTGGGTCTGTCAGGCTGTCAGGGTCTGTGCCACTAAAACAGCACCAAGCTCCAGATATGCATAGAATCTCAGTCCCATCCCATCCTGTACTTTACAGTAAGGGCAAAAACTTTCTGGTGGAGTCTCCTTCTCTTTCCTACTTCAAACACCTGATGGTGGAATGATTTTATCTGAACTGTGAATTCCTTTACTATAAAGATCTGGTCTGAGCTCATTATCTGAACTCATTCTACAGTCCAAGAGAAGTCACTTCCAGGGTATAACTGACTTCACCCTAAGGTGGCCACATAAAAGACAAAACATAAAGGACTGCCCCACAGAACCACCTATTTCACTTCACTGACCTTTAAAGGGTCAGAATGACTGGATCAGCTCTGCCAGCCTCTAGTTAGATGAGTTAATCTCCATCTTGAGTGTTTCTCTTAATAGCTTTTCTCATCCAACAGCCCCTGGGCTTGACTAGCAATGGTGAGCTGCACTGAATGTGAGCAAAGCAACAATCTCCCTCTCTCTTCCACTCAAACTAGAGAAAATCTCATCTTCAATTCCTTCTGTTACTTAAATCCTGAAGTAACTTGCTTATAGCTCCCTTTCTGCTGCTGTCAGAGCTGTGCCAAGGCCAAGGGAGTTTAAGTTCAGCCACCTCCAATCTAGCACAAAATACCCATTTCTCAGATACATAAAAACTAATTTCACCTACTCCTTTATTTACCAACACACTTGGAGTTAGGCTTTGAGAAATCTGAAAAAGTCTCCCAGTAGCAGTTGCTGCTGCTCAAAATAGACTCTCAGAAACACTTCAGCTTTTTGCTGAGTCTTGAGAGGCGTTTCTCTTTTTCCTTATTATAAAAACCCAAGTCTGTGCCTCTAGGACTCATTGGAATATTGAGTATTTTCCAAATAAAAGAATAGAAGGAAAAACAGCAACAGTTCCCAAGCGAGATGACATTTTACAGCAGCCTGCAGCTCTACAAGGCAGATTCAAGCACTTCAGTTCCCACAGAGAGGTGCGCCCAGGCTAGGACAACAAAGCCTACATCTTCCATTGAAATTCACTCCATTGTTTGCATGACAGCAAAGAAGAAAACAGAATCCCTGTGCTTTTATAATACAGAATTTAACAAGAGTCAGAAGTGAACCGAAGAGTTGCAGTGGATTTATCTCTGTCTGCAGGAGATCCTCGCATTTACAATTATCAGGGTTTTAGTATCTGCTCTAAGCCCACTTATTTCCTCAGGCAACTGGCTGCCAACTCTCCTGAGCAATAATTACTACTTAGGTGTAAATATTGTGTCCAACCCAAGCCTTGTACTGATGCAGATAAACCTGGCTTAACTTTCAGCACAGGGAATCACAGGAAATCAATGAGTCAGACATCTTTGCGTGATTATTGTCTTCCATAAAGTGGCACAGTTACCTAGATGAGATGTAGAACAACAAAATGATCTTTGAAGAATAAATTGCTGAGTCTTAGATTTATTCTATTTCTTTATAAATGCCTAACATTGAGTGAAGTCTGAGGCAGAAGTTGTTTTACTGGAGTGAGCAAGGTTTCTTTCACAGTGCAAGAAAAGATGTAGAAGTATTTGTTGCTGTTTCCCATTTCAATTAATCTGAATCTCATTCTGAAAAACAAACTGTATTTTCTGCTCAGTAGAACTCTATGCTGTAGGTGTCTGATACATGAAAAATGAAGATTCAACAGAGGGCAAATTAAACACCATGATGAGAATTACTGTAAATAAGTGCTCTGATGTGTGGCCCGAAAATATTTTTTTTTCTATTTCTTTCATCTCCTGTCAAGAAAGTGATGCTCATTTTTCCCCTCCAGGTGAACTGGAAAAAATCCTTTCATTTCTGGTGCAGTTTAAATCTTTCCAAGGCAGCTGTATGCCACAGTGAAAACATCTGAAAGGCTTTGCTGGAAGGGCACACATTGTGTGCATTTACAGGCCTGCTGCTGAATGACTGCAGCAGTGCAGAACTACAGAAATGGCTTCAGAAGCAAACGTTGAACTCATGACAGGAGGGAAAGTCTCAATCTTTTACTCTTTTTTTTCCAAAGCAGATATGAGCATGCATGTGAACATGTCTGGGATTCAACAGCTTACTCTTGGTCTGCCTCTAGGTACAAATGCAAATTCTCTAGGACAATATCAAGGCTACATTAGCTGTGGTCACTTCCACAGGATGCTTTCAAATGTAGGGAAGAAGTGCAGCCATTGCAAGGGAACTGTGAAAACCTCTGCTTGACAGTCAAGAAGCTTTAAATATCATGAATTCTGGCATCTAAAATTGGGTTTGGGTGCACAACATATCATCGTGCACAAACCTGCGTCAAACCCTGCAAGCAACTAAAATATTTTAGGAGGTAATCACTTAAATAATTAAGCCCTACATGAAGAATTCTAGAGTGCCCCAGAGATACTTTGGAACACAGCTACAAAAGATAACCATCCAGTAGCAAAATTTAATTGCATATAAATACTGTATTAATTCAGCTAGTCAGGAAAACAAAGTTCACCACTTGCCCCCAACTTTACAGGTCTTTTCTTCACTAGGACAAATGATGTGCTTCCAGCTCAAGTTCTATAGCTCCTAACATCTCACTAGAGCTAAGTCCTGAAGTGGAAGGACTGAAAGTCAGTGGAAAACTCAGACTCCTTCACAAGTTCCATTCCAGCTTGTATGAAAACTCCAAACTTTCCTCCTGCGAAGCCCTGCGGAACAGCCACTGGAGCCACCAAATAAATAGCTCTTGCAATATATCCCAAAGTCCATCAAGCTCACATTGTGCAAAACTTTCCAGACACCTCATTTAATCATTAAAGCTGTTCCAGCTGGAGATTTCCCACCATTTTCAGGCAGGCCAAGTTAGCTGCCACCTACTGTGCTGGGCTTGTTCTAACACTTCTACCCCATCCTCTACCCTACCTCCCACTGCACAACACACTGCTCAGCTATTTGTGTGCAAAGCAGAAGAGCCTGGGCTTTAGTTTAATGGAGTTAAATTAGTGCTACCAAATGGAAATCTCATTCAAAAGGTACATTGCAAGGACTAAAAATAAGACAATTTGTAACTCTTCCCCTCTAGCACAGACGACCTGCTGTATGTATCAAGAAGAGTAAATCAGGACTTCAGTATGTATGAAATCCAAGTCTCACCAGCAGCAGTTGCAGACTGAACAGATGCCCTCTTTGCCTCCAGTAACACCACTGCACCTCGGACATGCAAATGACCCCTCAGCAGAAAAAGACATGTTGTATTTTTGTGTGTCAAAATCCCATTATTCTCTTCACAGCCCCCATCACCATGAAGTGGGTTCTGCACTATTGTGCATCAATGTCTTGCTGCTTCAGCAATCACAGATGTTAATTCAAAGTCATTACTTGAGGCCCCAATCAGCAGTAAATAGGCATGACCTTCCCTGTAGGATCTTTTCCTACAATTCACTCTCTTCCCTCAGCGAATCTCTCTCAATTGACATTGTTTTCTTTGGGGGGAAAGGGCTGATCACACCAGCCTTGCAAGAGTCCAGCTGAAACATACAGCTTCTAGAGCTGAGCTCTAAATCACCATGCTGTGTTTCATCAGCTCCTCTTTTTGTTAAGTGAAAGAGATTCCATTCCTTTTTACAGAGCAGTGAAAAGTGGAACTGTCTGATCAGTTAGCTGCCAGCAAGGCTCCCTCCCTAACAGTTTTAGGAATATAGGCTGAGGGAATGAAAGTTTCTGCAGGGTAACAAAGTGCTGTGTCCCTGTCAACAACCTGACAGAAACACTTCAGCAGTATCCATTGTCTTTAGTTTACCTGGATGATTTCTGAATCCCATCCTTGCTGCCATGTTAGATGGAGAACTAGAAACAAACTGCTTTAATGGCTAGAAATATTTTAACTCCCAGTCTAAATGGATTTTTGAGTAGTCAGGATACTACTTCTCTTGTATGAAACAGTACAATTACTGTTTAGTTAGTATCAAACAGTTGCAGTTACTTTAGTCAGCTCTTCTCCTCTGCTGTGTTCTGCTCCTCATGTTATTTTTCTTACTGCACTAATGACAACGAAAATGCAAAATTCAGAGAGACAAAGGTAGCTCTACTGCTTTTGCTGGCAGCTTGTCCTACAGATCTTACAGGTTTCAAGAAATGTGAATTTCCCCTTGTTTGTCTCATGCACATTACTGCTACTCTACTCCTGCTGACTGAACAGAATCAGTTCACGTCTTCTGTAAAACATCTCTGGGATTCATGCAGACAGATTCCTCTCCTCAGCTCATTTTTTTTGTTTTTGGCTTTTTGTTCTTGTTGTTGTTTGGTTTTTTGTTTGTTTTTTTTGTTTTTTTTTTGACTGAACATGCCCAGTTCTTTAGCTTCTCCCAACAAGTATTATTTTCTTAATATTTTAGGTTTTTTGGTTCCCCCTGCCCTGTACCTTCTTCCAGTTTATGCACTGGAAACAGACAAGTCCAGTTTCCTCTATTCCATCTTGTCAGTACATAAATATTGCTGCCTGGTCCTCATCCCAAGTGGGCATTTTCTCATTACACTGACTCATGATTTTTGAAGATCTGGATCTCTGGTCTCAGTTGCAGTTGTCACACACTACACATCTCTCAAACCTTAAAACCACAAGAGGATGAACAATTTGGGAAAAAAAAAAAAAAAAAAAAAGTAGGGCTTTCTTTTTAATACCACAAGCTTAGCTGAAGTGAGGCAGGTGAGTGAAAATTTAGATACTCAACTAAATTTAAGATTGCAATTATATAATCATTTATTATTAATACAGTAATTGGATTGTGGTATTGCATGGTCCCAGCTGCTATGTTAGGTACTGCAGAAGCCAAGGAGTGAGTGCAGCCTAAGCAGAAATTACATTAGTGGTGGGGAAGAAACACAGCAGCAGCAAAAGGGGAATTGATTTGTCAGAAGTCCCACATGAAGTCTTTAACAGTTCTGAGATTGAAGCTTGGCTCATTGTATTTTGAACTAAACTACTCATAACAGGATAGTTGAAAAACTTGGGGGTTTTATTCGGTGTTAGTATTGATTTTGGCCAGTTACTTGCAACAACTGCTGTAATTACATGAAGTTTAAGAACCTCTGTTAACAAGAGATGCAAATTTCTTGGGTTTGTGAAGCAACAACAAGCAAAAAAACCCTGTAAGTAAAATAGCCTCTGGAAATCATTACAGGCTATTTCTGGCTAACGAAGGAAAACAGTTTTAGGAATTATATTTCCTCATAAGGAGTACAATGCTTGAATAACAGCCTTAATAAATCATCATCATTTTAATTTTCATGGTTTGTTGCCTTCTAAGTTTATCAGTTTGAGGACTGATAAAATTTTTAATGTATGAAGTTATCAACAAGTCATTTCTTGTTGCAGTCACACATCAAGAACTGGATCCTGAAAGCTGCTGAGCACGTGCAACCCATACTGGAATTCAGGAACTCCAAAGATCCGCCTGAAGAGCCATTAAAATTATCTGGACTCTAGCTGGCTCAGCAGGCCTCACTTATCAACAGATCCTACACTCTTTAGTAACCTCAGGATATCTCTGACAGGTACAGAAGAATTGGCCAACCACAGAAGATAACACAGATTAAAAACTTTCTTCCCAGCTTTTGAAGAAACTCTTTATAAAACCTGACTTAGTTTCCTCGGTCTGGCTAACAAATTCAAGTTACAGTGCCCTCAGGAAAAGAAGAAAACATAAGTCATTTTTCTACCGCTCCACCCTTGGCATTAATAGCTAATGATGAGCATGCAGCAGGAATGTGGTCTAGAGGCAGCACTTAGGAACTGCTGCAGGAAAGCGAACACTGATCCGAACAGTTTCCATCACTGCTATGTCATGCTGTGTTGGAGAACTGCGGAGACCAGTCGAGGAAGTGCTACACTTTTACTTATGGCATCTTCATGCTGCTTTACAAAAGAGTTAAATAACCCTTCACAATCCCGTTGTGGCACGAAGCAATCAGAGGGAAGATTGTTTCCTCCAGATGGTCTGCAAATGGGAGGTTTGATACAAAGTGCAAATGTTTGCATTCTGAATGTTCTCTGGTGAAAACTGTCATGTAAAACTACAGTTTTAATGCCCTTTAAAGGAAAATTCTACTTGTATCAGGTTTGCTTTGAAAATAAAAAGGATTTGAAAACAAAATAATGTGACTCCAGACAACTCATTTTCTTCACAAGTTAGCAGTATTATTTTACCATGCCAGGTCCTGCCAGCAATTAATTTTTTTTTTTCTTTTACACATACAGCATAGATTCCCTACAGCAACCACCAGTGCTGCAGGTACTGCATGCTCAACAAACGTGCAGAAAGTTGGCAAATGATTGAGAGGGAGATTTTGTGCAGCTGTTGTTATGATACTGTGGAGCTGCCGAGAATACTCTGCAGAGCAATGCTGATATCATAATTGGCTTCCACAAAAGCACATTAATGCAGGCCGCCAGATAAAAGTGGGTCAGCTTCCACTTACCAGCTAGTTTAGAATGAAAGGCTGAACTACACTGAAGAGAAAAAATTTGTGTGGAAACCATTAGGTACAAGGATAAATGTTTTTTATTTCATGTGGGAAGAAAGAGCTCATCTCTTTTAAATCCTTGAATATAAATGCTGAGCCACTCTTTCATCTGAGCCTACAGTCACCCTTTGTTGGATGCAAATAACTAACACAGACCAAACCTTCCTAACTGAAAAAGAAAACATGGCAACACAGAATCCCACTGCACTCAGAAGAATTTACATATATTAGTGTTGCCAAAAAAATCCCACATAATGGACTCTGAAACAAGGTTTTAAACAGTGTGAATAGCCTCATCTCCATGATCCTGGTGCACTCTTATCAAAACGATTATAGGTCAAGGAGGGTGACAGAGATTTGCAAAGGAAGAGCATTTTGTGGTGATAGAACTGTATTCACAAACTTGCATGATCACAAAGCAGAATTTCAAATTTTCCATCTCACATTCAAAGCTTTCTTTACCTCCCCATTACTCTAAGCTCTGTCCTTGTCTCTTCTCATTCACTCCCCTTCTGAGTCTTTGTCCTCCATTTGTGCCTGCCTCCTGCTCACACTTCAGATTCCCTGGCACTGCTCAGACTTCTCTGTCTCCAAAAATTGTTTAAGTCAAAAGAGAGTCCCAATGACACTGACAAGCTTTCACCTACTTCTCACCCAAACTTCTCTGCACTGAACACTGCAGACACTGTTAAATCCTGCAGGATGGGAAGATATCTGCTAAACAGCCACCCTGTCTGTACACCATAACCTCCTCCGAGGCAGTGGTACGTTAGTCATTTGGGCTCGTTCTATTGACCATGCAGAGCACCAGCAAAGGAATACCACCCAGTTGTCATTTGCTTCCCTCTGAAAAGATTTCTGGGTGCACCCATATTTAGACACAATTTATCCTCAAATAAGCGCATTCATCTCCCACTATTCCTGCTGTCTAGACAGACTACTAGGACATACTTTTTAGGGCAAGGGTTAGATGGATTGAGGTTCCCTTGAGAGCCCTTCCCAGACTCTAATTGACTTGATTGTTAGGCAATTTTTCCTGATGTCCAACTTAAATTTCCTTTTTGCTCAATTTCATCCTATCACTTCCAATTATGTCTGACTGAACTGCTCAAAACAATCCTTCTCTGTCTAGTGACAAGGAGGATGCATCTCCTATTAGCACACCTTCACTTTGGAATTTGTTGGCAATTCTGAGTATGGAGATGACATTTTATGCCCACTTCTTACAGATGTCAAAGAAATTTTATTATTCATGGAAGAAAACATGAGCCTGTGAATGTGTATAGACCATACGGGTCCTTCCTCTTTTGTTCCATAACTGAGAAGTGGTAATTAGAGTAAGGAAGGCTGAATGTAGCTCAAGTTCCTCTATGCAAAGAGACAGCTTCAGTGACAACACGGAGCTAGACAGTCTCTCTTACCCTCTGTTCTTATGATAACATTCAAAATAATTGGGAAGATGAAGACAAAAGGAAGAAGTTGAAAGATCTCTCAGTGGGGAAGTAATGATGGAAAAGAAAAGCTGAATTTTCCCAAACCACTTACTGGATGATGTTGCAGCAGAGACTAATGAGTTTCCCCCCCAGTTTCCCAAAGAATACTGCAACTTCAAAAAAAAAAAAAAAAGAGGCTTACTCCCATCCAGCTAAAATTCAGCTCAAGACATCTGATGACAATAAAATAGTGCACAAAATACGACTTTAATTTCAGTATTTTTAAGAAGAGCAAGACATTTTTGTCTCTATATTAAATCTGATAGAGAAGCTGCAAGAGGAAAAGAGCATCTGGAAAATGGTTATAAATATAAATTTGATCCAAACACCTAAGGAATAATGGAGTCATTTCACAGGTGCACTGAACTACGGGATTGGTATAACCAGAAGCAGGGAGTCTGGCCTCTTGACAGCACAGAATGAACTACTGTAGCCTGCATGGCCCACTACTGACTACAGCCTTGGAAAGTCATTCAGATCATGTCTGCAAGAACAGTTACAGTTCACAGCCCTCTTAGATGCCAGAACATGAGGCAATGACAGACTAATAACAGACTAATATATTAGCATGTGGATCCATCTACCTTCACAATTTTGTCCACATGCCCAGGAGAAGAATGTGTTTAAGTCCTTGGACAGACCAGTACCTGGATGGGAAAGCAGTGGCACGGAGACAGTTTTGCCATGTTTCCAAAGGACAGGAATTCCCCCAAGAGTCAAGCTGCTGGAGATAGATTTGCTATGCCTTTGCACTGCTCTGGTAAACTTGCAAAAGCTTCTCCTGCACCAAGTCCTTGTAATAATACTATTCTAAAGGTATTTTTTCTGCATTTATTCCATACAGTTTGGATCTAAAGTGAACATAATTCCGTATCTGTCCAAAAGAGTTTTGTAACAATAGAAATGACATCCACTCAATAAGCTTTCTGTTCATGCACACGCACAGGCTGCCTGCAGTCTGAACTGCTTGCGTCTTCACAGTCTATTTTTAAGAGGGGGGGGATGTAGCGAGTTCAGAGAATGTTGGTTCCCCACTATTGTATGTAATTCCAAATAACAACAAACAGAATTAAGAACTCAAAGCAAAGCAAGCCATATGTTCCTGGAGGAGGTCAATCTGTTAGGTTCATTGTAGTTTCTGGTCACTAATGAATCCCAAACCACGTTCTATTTGGGGACTAAAATGTTAAAAACAGCCTTGGCAGTTAACAGCAGTCAGGAATCAATACAGAGCCACTTGAATCAGCAATTTCCTGACTGACAGTCAATCTCATAAATGTTGTAATACGGTTTTGAGCAAAGGGCACAGAATGTGCAGTTTGATTTATAAGCTGGCATTGAGGACAAGGTGAAGGACATTGTCATGGTTAAGATGTTAAGCGTAGCCCAACTACAACTGCTAACTTCCAGTCAGGGGCACAATGTCCTACCTGGCCAAGCTGTTCACAAGCTGTTTGATACTCAGCTCGCTGACAGAGGTCTTTCACACGCTGGTATTTGGGTAGAAAGTTTTCTTCCTGGGCATCTACCTTCTCATTCTCCCTCTTATGCAGCAGTTTACTGGAAAAGGGAAGGGAAAAGAAAAAGTATTTTTGCATTAATATTAATTCTAAGATATCCAGAGCCCTCTGAAAAGGCTCAGAGGAGTAGACTATCTTGCCAAGCCCATAACATCACTGGTGGCCAAAACCTAATAGTCCAATAGAAACCAGCACTTATTATCATCTCTGATAGCACATACATTATTCATAGCATGCTCTCAGGGAGTGTACAAAAACATGCAAAAGCAGGACAGTTTGTTTCATGTCTGATTGGCAGGCAGTAACAACAGTCAATATAAAGAGACCGTACCCTCCTCACTCTGCAGGGCTGCTTGTCCAAACCCTTCACGCCTCCTGTTAGGTATTAAGGCAGGGGCATAGAGGGAATGGCCAGCAGATGAACATGCAGAGAACAAAGGTTGTTCAGACTCCTATAATGCAAGCAGGAGGGTCAGGGGGCAGCAGCTGAAAGAAAAAGGGTATATACCTTTCCATCTCTCAGCCCAAGTAAAATCCCCTTCCCCCACCCCAACTACACATTTCTGCAGGCAAAGGCCATAAGTCCCCTCCCATCACACAATCACTGCCATTAGGCATACTGCAGCCGTGTCCCTGCTGGCACAGCTAAATGGCTTTAGGTCTGTGGTAGAGTGCTGCTTAGGCTTTAGCTATTCAGGATCCTTCTATTTAAAAAGACTGGGCTTTGTGATTAACACTTTCCTTACCCTCTTTCCACTAGGAACGAGTCTCTCCACACCTTCATCTTTTTCTTTAAATGGAACCTGAGAGGAAACAAGAAGAGGAAGAAGCAATTCCCACAAACCCATTAATCAAGTCATGCCCCAGTTTTCTCTCCCACCCCCTATTTAGATGAGAAACATCACCTGTAAGTGCACAAGGGGACTTACAGCTTTAGGAAGCAGGCATATATGCCTCTTCAGTGTAAATCATGAACAAACAGAGAGACAAAATCCTTAACAGATTCACACAGTACAACTATTTCAACACAGTCATGTTTAAGGCACAGGGGATTAACTGAATTGTCCTTGATCACAAAAAGATCGCAAATTAAATCAGGATTTCCTGACTCCCATTTGGGTTCTTAACCTGCACGGTACTCCCAAAGTATCCTATTCTAAACCAGCTGCTCCTTTCCCCCTCTCCCTCCACCCAACTACTTGTAAAGCAAATCTCCTTCTTCCCTTTTTCTGCTGATTTTCTCTCGCAATCATCCAGTCTAATTCTCTTCCTCAGCCTTCTTCCAAAGAAAGTATTGATGGAAAGTCTCAAAGAGTAGCTGTGCAATTCTGAGTGCTAGTCTGTCTTCGTGTTATAGTCTGATACACAACCAACCCCTCCAATTCAATTATTCTACAATCTATATAAAATGCTCTGCTACAAATAATGCCACAGAGACATTTAAAATCTATAACTTATACAGTTAAAGACATTCCTGTGTATTTCTCTCACTGCTACAGATTGCATTCAGTATATCCAGATGCCATATATATCATATAGCCAGTATATGAACCTGACAAGATGGAAGTAACTGATCAGTCTCTCACTGCCAAACAAGTTTTAAGATTTTCCAGTGAGTGAAGTACTTATAGAGACAGTCATTTTGTTATGTTTTCCTTTACATTTGCTGCATGTTGCTGAATGTTTGTTCAGTTCCCTGTAAAGACACGTGCATGCTTCCATGCACATTTCCATTTTTTACCTATTCACTGGTCTTTCAGAGTCCAGAAGCTTTAGGATGGATTTGCCATCCATATCAGATGGAATATCCAATCCAGCAATATCAAGAATTGTAGGTGCAAGATCGATATTCAACACAATGTGTGGATTCCTGAAAAAAAACGTGAGAGAATCTGGTTTAAAGCCTAGGCAATGATACTAAGCAACTTCATCTCTTCTACAGAGAAAAGGGATCCGAAAAGGCTCATTTTGTGACATCTGCAAAGAAGAAAAGAGGACACAACCCAATTCTTTTTCATGAAGGGAATTAAAATGTAAAATATAGGTAAATTGGATAATCTCAAGAGGGATTAATATTAAGATTTCAGACTTTAGCACAGAGCATTTCTGAGAAAGCAAAACAGTTCATAATGCAAGGTTAGTTAATTATTACAAAAGAAGGTTCAAAAGTCTCTCAGAACATGAGAAAGCACTGGAAAAAAACTCCTTGGGTGTCTTACACAATTGAAGTGTCTGCCAAATATGCTGATGACTTTAAAAAGTAGATTTTGGCAGGTAGCACATACTTTATCTATTTCAAAACATGGGCTAGAAATAAGTACCTCAGCTTGTACCACAGCAAGCATGCTCTGAAGAACACGAGATGAAATACATTGCTAGACACTAGCAAATAACTCAAAGTTGCTAATGTGTTGTGAGACAGAAAAATGAAAGAGATCTGGAAGGAAAAAACAAAGATGAAGCAGTGATGGAGAAAAGAAGATTAAAAAAAGAGAGAGAATATGAACCCCAGCTCTAATTGAAATGTTATCAATCCTCCCAAGTGCACAGCTATGTATTCTGCAACACTCAGCAACAGCCGTGCCCTGTTACTCAGCAGAGCACAGCCTGTGTTTCTCAGCCACCACAGTTAACAGGACCATATTTGAACTCAAACTGACTCCAGATTTGGATAAAACATTGGCATCAACTCCTGAGGAGCAAAAACAGTTCTTATCCCCAGATCCCTTGAACTGCCACAGCTAAATGTTAGTGAGTTCAGGGACTGGTGTCTAGTTGCACAGACCAGCATTCAATAGCCAAATGCCCAAATCTCGAATTGTGCGACTGAGTTTTACTATGGGTCTGCTTTTGCAGAAATGTCTTCAGTTTATATTGGGCCATACAAACATGTTTCAAACATGTCAATGAGAGTGTTGTGCAATTACTCACAACACTACATCTCTACATAACTGTTTATCAGCAGCTCTTTTCCTTGTTTCTTTTCACAAAACAAGAAAAAAAAAATCAAAGCAGGCACTTAATTTCTGAAAAGTAGAGAAAAAAGGAAGTGAGCCTACTGCTGCTGAGTATTCTACAGCACTGAGCTTAAAGAATCAACATGCTATGATTTGCAGGCACGAAGAAAGGATGGGACCAGATGGGCTGATACACATGTCAGTGCAGAATTCTAGCTCCAAATACAGAACAGGGGAAAAAAAGCTGCGAAATTCACACTAATTAACGAGATACCATTTAAAAATTACTACATTTTTGAGCAAGCAAGCAAACAGGCACTGACAAGAGCATGGATGATGAATTAAATTGATGTACCTAATTTGATTTTAATTACTAATAATTGTGGTGTAGCATATTTGGTAATAGAAATGAGAGCTTGGTAATGACTTGCTACAGTGACTGCTATTAAATCTTTGTTGGTATCAAAAGGGAGTCATGACAACTACTCTGCAAGAAAAACATAAGGTTCATGCAAAACATGGATAATTGAAGTCCTATCATTCAAAGAAAATCAGGTTGAAAGGGAGGATCAATTATCTGATATACTCCCCCTCCAAGGTATTTTATCCTGTTCTTCCCATTTGTTTTATTGTGGGCTCTGTTCTGTTAAGACTGTCAGGCTGACTCCTCTATCAAAACCACTTTTTTATCTTCAGAAGCCACTGAAAAATAAAGTGTAATGGGAAGATTTCACAGCTTTTATGTATGTCTGGGTGTAAATATCCTTGAACTAGAGCAGACACGAGCTGCCTGGCTTCTAGTGTCACATGTTGCAGATAAAGTAGCTCAGTCCACTTGGGCCACATTAGCATCGCCTTGCCAGTAAAACCAAAAACTGCAGTCGAAGAGAAGGAGAAGGCGTTAGAAAGCTATTCCAGCTCACTTGAAATTCTGTGCTGCTGCAGACAAACCTCTTTCAGTGCTGAGGTGATATGCTTAACTCCACCAGAGGAATCCCTCCTCTGCTCTTCAGAGAAGTAATATTGTTTATTTCACATATGTGACTGCTGTAAATAAATCAGACACAGTGCAATAGCTACAGAATGTCACATTCTTGTGCCTACTGGTAACGTGAATCAGTGAATTTAACCAGCAAAGGGAAGGAGATTTTTTTTGTGTAACTATTTGCTACCCTATCACACACTAGAGATCAGTTCCTCTGTGGTAAAGAAGAAAAAAATTACGTGTGGAAGACTTTGTGTGCGTGTTAATTATGCTAAAACATGCACACTGATATAAATAAAAGGCAGAAAATTATGGCACTCTGTCCAAAATCATTACTTAAGTGCAAATATTTGCTATTGAAATAATTGCTTAGAAAGTGTATTTACATAATTTCTCAGCTGATCAAAGCTACCATTTTAATTAACAGCCACATTCTGCATGCTTGCACGCACCCAACAAACAGCCCTAACCATGTAATCTCAAAGGAGGAACCAAAAGGAGTATTTTGTGGATGGTAATATACGAACTATTGCATACTTGAACGTTCAGCAATAATTATGTACTGTGGCAGTAAGCACTATACGATGTGTTTTTTAACCTTGAAAATGTCATACTTACATGTATTATTTGCACCCCTCAAAAGGAGGCAAATAAGCATTTCCTAAATTGGATATATTTCAGAGTGGCTTTTTCAACTACATCCACAGAAGCGTAGTGGCTTCTGCTGTACACCTACGCAAGCGAAAAGGGAATGGCACCAATCCCTGACTATCTTATACCACCACATGCTATCAGTTCTGCTTTCTCAGTAGATACATTTTTCTGCCAAGATGAGCAGGAAATCAGTCAGGATGGGCAGAATTTTGTGCCTCCATCTGTAGGGCAGGTCAATATGACTAGAGATGCGAACGTAAAGGGTTTTTCTGGTCACTACATACACACACAACAGTCAGGAACTTACAAAGACCCAGCTTCCACGTTTGGACCTCGGACATAGAAAGGAACTCTGATATCAAACTCATATGGCATGGACTTCCCCTTCACGAGCCCAAATTGTCCAATATGGTAGCCATGGTCTGCTGTGTATATTATATAGGTATTGTCCAGTTCACCTGTTTCAACCAATGTATTGTAAATCTGAAAGAAAGCANGGACTACTTGAATATTGTGGTTATTATAAAGATAAATGTCTGTTTTCTAAGATAAACACACGAGTATGTCACAGTTTTAAAAGTGTTGGGTTCAGTATTTTGCATAAGAGCTGTCAAGAAAAGTACTAAAAACATATGTTAACCAAGATAAAAGTTTCAAGGTGATAGGCATGTTTGAAATTTTCTCTCCACCTTTATCTTTTTCCTGCAGAGAAGAATTTTAATAAAATGACAGTGTTTTGAATCTCACACTTCCTTGAGCAGCACTCAACAATCTTGCCTTCAGACAAACAAGTTCCCATTATGCGGATTATTTGCAAAAGCTCTCCTAGATAAGCATCGCTCATACTCTCTCACTAACTGGAGAACTAACATAGAGCATTAAGAAGAACTTCACTGTGGTTGCTTCAATGGATTCACATGAGAATCTGTACGTGAAACATACCAACTTGAGCACCAAAGATCAATTTATATGAAGCAGGGGGCACTATCAAAGTGGTGCCTCAGAGAGACCCAGCACACATCATCACAGAAGCAAACAAACTGCTGTTTTGGTTCTGAGGGGAGTGGGTGGTTCTTTTTTGGGTTTGTTTTTTGATGTTTCTTTTTTCGAGTTTGAAAAACTCTTAGATGCACATAATTCAATAGAAAAGATCACTAACTGGTTGATTAGAACTAAAAAACAACCTAACTGATTCTGCCTGGAGCAACTCACCCAAAGCGAAACCATTTAACTAAACAGTAAATCAAAACAGTGTAGTAGAGTAGCCAATCTGCCCTAACACTGGTATCTGAGCCATCTAAACAGATTCATTAATGTGAAGCAGAGATCATGCTTGTCTGAATCAGTAATCATAAGACATTAGTAACAAGTTGATGCAATGCCATCCAGATAATCTCATCTTTGCTTTACAGAACTCCTCTTATTCTACATTCTGCTTTTTTCAAGTAAGGATGCCAAGAGATAAGCAGTAAATTGTAACACCCTTAAACCTTCCTTCTTGCAACTGGAAACCCTTTCTTTTTCAGAGTAGCTTTTAGCTAATTCAGATGCTTCTGTTCAAGATACCCAGCTTACACTAAGAGATTGCATTTCTACACTGAGTTTATAAAGTATCTGCCTATGTATTTATCTGCTTCTGACATTCAATGTCCCAGGCCTTGTTTACCAAGGGCTTATTCCAGTTAGGACTCCTGCAGCATCACTTTTTGCTGCTGCTGTGATTCTTCTCTCAGAAACTCAGTGTTACAGGATCAAAATAGGCCCACAGGTAGTTATTTCCAACAGTCTGGACAATGGCTTTACAGCTCTCAGATCACATATTTTTAGAATTTACAATGTACACTTTTCAGGTGATCTCTTCCTTTTCCCCTTAATCAGTAGTGCAGCAAGATACTGATTCATTCATACCACCCAGCTCACAGTATCTGTCCTTAGGAGTTGAGGATTCTTGCACCTCACAGGTGAGAGGATTACATGCAATTAAAACTTGATGTAGTCCTCCTCCCTTTCCCCTTATCTTCACATACAGCACAGCTTGGAGCTTAACTTAAAAAAACAAGTAGCTGTTCAGCCAAAAAAAAAAAAAAAAAAAAAAAAAGTAACTACTAATATTTACCATCTCCATAGAGTCATCCACAGACATGAGTGTTTGAAGGCGTTTTCTCTGCAGCATGTTAGTGAACTCCATGTGGATAGGTTTCATGGGACCTGTGTACCTCATTATCCAGTGCTTGTCTGGATTGGGAGCATAGTTGTAACTGGGAGTGCTAAGGAACAGAGACAAGATCAGAATGTTTTAGCAGTGTAGAAAAAAGCCAATACCAATACCAACAACTTCTATTTGATCAAGGCTGTAGAAAGCAGTCTCTGAGGTGCACAAGAAAATATTAGATTTACTTTGGAAGAGACTTACATTTTACATTCTATATAAAAGGTGGGAGAATAAAAACAACTCCTTGGGGAATAAAATGTATTAAAAGTGTAAATATACATTGTTTTTGCAGAGGCTTCAGACTACCAAGGGCACACTTCAAGGCCAAGAAACTACCCTCAAAAGTTTAATTCCACAAGTACAATCTGGATGAAGCATGTACTAGAGAGTTCCTGCTCACATCACTGCTTTGCTTTCACTCTGTCCACATAAGCACCAAATATAATAGCTTATGCCAGCTGTTTAACAATAACTTCAGAACTTGCTGAAAACTTTTCTGCTATACTCTTTAGCATCTTTTTAAGTGAACATATGTGGCTACTCGAACACTTCCACACTCAAGCACCCAGAGCAGCAGAGGCATCCTGCCTAGTGGCATCAAAGTGCATGTGAGCTCGTGGCAAGCGGAAGTGGATACAAAGCCACCTTTTAAAAACCTGCCAAGAAAAGCAGTGGTGAAGGGAAACAGGACTCTATTTTGCAAACACTGTCCAGCCACCAACTCCTTTGTGACCACAGGAATATTTAAGCCCTTGCGAAATCCCAAGAGTTGCGTTCTGTGCTCTCCTAGAATCTCAATGCCACTCCAAGTTCTCATAATTCTGGGACACCGTTGAAATGCTGAGGAGAAATATCACTGATTGTCCATAACCACAGAATCATAGAATTAACCAGGTTGGAAAAGAGATCAACCTATCACCTAACCCTTCTAATTAACTAAACCATGCCACTAAATGCCTCATCCAACCTCCTTTTAAACCCCTCTAGGGATGGTGACTCCACCGCCTCCCCAGGCAGCCAATTCCAATGTCATGTTATTGCTAGTTCCAGAGCTTGCTTTTCTGTGCATAATTATATTGCTCTAGGTTAGCTGGATCTAAACAAAAGATTTACTTTTATATACCAATGCTGACTCCGCAGCAACAACTTACTAGAAATCCGTGTTTGCAAGAAACAGTATTTTTATCTGCCTTATGTATTGCTAAAAAAGTTTGTTATCACTTAACATAAAGAACCACCTTTGTCAATTCCTTCATACTCTAGCTCAAGTATCACCTGCAGAGTCTGAAATAATAAAAAATACTTTTCCTAAGTGATTTGTTGTGCCTTTCTTTTTTAGTGCAAAGCAATAAACTCCGTCTGTGCAAATGTGCAAGCCGCCAGGGTGACACAGCGACATAAGAAAAAAACAGCAGATACTCAGTTATTTTCTCCTTCCCAAGACACAGTTTCCTCAGAAATTCAGCTCCTACTTGTCAAATATCTACTGTTGGTTTTGTGTACGCAACAGAGCAGCAGGGTAAATTATTAAGACAAACAATAATAACAGAAGTTGAAACTTCTCCTCCAAATACTGTGTGTATATAATGTATCTTTGAATGTGACAGGTAGTCTTAAGAGTTTTAATATAAATATGAAACTATTAATCTGACAGCAAAATGCTTTATGCCAAAAGCCTCAGTTAGATGCTATCTGAAAAATGTGCGTAGGTGGCAAATGGAGGCTTCTTCATATAGGGAGGAACAGGCTGGTGTTTATTCTCTCTGTATTGTTAATAGTCTCTTGAATTTCAGAATGTTATTGTGGCTGAAATAATGACATTGCTCCTTTGAAAACGCTGACAGTTATGGAAACTGTTGCTATGTGATGCCCAGAATGAATCAAAAATGCTTGGCAAACTCCTTTCCAGCTTACTTTGTGATTTCCTGGCTGATTTGAAACCTCCCGCTGTTTAATCCAACCAAAGCCTGTGATTTTCTTTGATTACTACAAATGTAACCCTCTTACACTCCACAGATTTGTCCGTCTTACAGAAAAACCCCCACACAAATATTGCATTCCTAGAAGTTGGCGAAGATAACCTCCTCGAAACTCTTCAGAAGATAAGTCGCAGTCTGATTGCATTTGACCTTGGAAAAGATGGGTGCTAAAATGTGCCCTCTATAGAAATAACATTTCTGATCACTGCTGAAGTGCCCAGATGTTGCACTCTCCACGGCTATCCCTATAGGCAGTGAAAAAGGAAAACCAGCCGTGTAGCCTAGGGATTTGCTATATGGGAATGCTGGTTGATGTGGGTAATTGTCAGACAAGAAATGACTGCAGATGCACACAAACAAAAACTCTACAGAGCAAGGTGGAGAGAGAGAGAGAGAGATTGCAGTATAGGGTATAAATGGCCATACCAGCTAGTATATGTAATAACAGAAGCAAGAGAACAACCGCATGAATTAGCAAGAGAAACATATAGCACAGTTCCCAAGCAAAGCAGCATTCCAACTGCCAGTCTCTGCTAAAATCCATGCCACTAACTTAGAGCTACTCCTCACAACACAGTATGAATGTCAACCAGTGTAAGCATGACAGTCACACCTTCCCTTTGCTTTGTGGATACAGCTCAAAGAGCCACTTGCAGACTCTGCCAGCACTGCCAGCAGAAAAAGTACAGAGACACACCCTCCTGATTCTGGGACTGGGCAAAGACTTTGTTCAGGGTGTCCCTTACTGCTTTAGGAAAATTCCTACTAAGTGTTCCACCTGCATTCTGATCCTTCCCTATCATGTCCACATGATAACATAGCAGTAAGAACTGCTCCCATCACTTTATCACTGGCAGATTCATTTGTCATTGAGAGTTTCCCTGGAACGTGGGAACAAGGAAAAAAAATTTAAGAGCGAGAACTCATTTGTACATACAGTGAGGAGTGGTGTATTTCCTCCAATTTTTACTCTTAAACCCAGGTCAATAAAGACCCTTACAGTTATCATTATGTAGTACTGGGATACATTGTTTAGAGTAAGATTGGCAGTTTCTTTGCTCAAAGTGTACAGGAGAAAAAAAACCAGTTCCTTAGTCTACCAAGATTTGTTCCTTTGCAAACAAAATTTGTTTCCACGAAGTGATGCTTCCTGTATAATTGTTTTAATTTTAAAAGGGCACCCACAACTAAACCCAGCTTTGTGTAACTACTTTTATAGTTAAGAATATAAACATAGTTTGTGTGAAAAAGAAAACCTAAACCATGAGGAAAAGAAACATATATGGAGTTTGTATTTTTCATTGCTGGCCTTCCACAGATCCTTCTACTTTTTCATTCGACTGGCATAATTTAAGCGCTACAGAATGCTGCTTGATAAATGGTTATCATCCCTGAGATATGAAGCCTTTCACAGGCACTTCTAATAAGACTGAGGTCAGTACTGGGTTTAAGCTGTGAGAAGTTGCTCATTTGGCATTTCTGTAATTTTCATTTCAAAGAAAATAAATGAGCATAAGATGGCAAACAAACACAAAATATTGCATTGCTATAGATCTAGGACACAGATTCTCTTTGGTAGCTGAGCACGAAATAATGAAATACAGAATTCTAAGTTATGCAATACCTAGACAATAGAACAAGAGGAAGATTTTCCCTCTCAGACTCTATTTTAAATAAAGTGAAAATGTTCAAATGGATTTCACTGGACTTTGGACCACTCCTGAGCAGCTTCCGCTACCAACTGATTATTATTTTCATCAGTTCCAAAATAAAACAGAATTCCCCTAAAAAAAAAAAAAAAAAAAAAAAAAAAGCAAACATATAGGAAGAAAGTTACAAATGTTAAACATCAATGAAGGCACCAAGCCAGCAATTACAGAAATACTGGAATGCTCTCAGTGTGCCAAAAGGTGAATTGGGAGAACGCTTCATTTTATCAGCATACAAGGAGATGCCTGTAATGGCATTTTCCAGAGCTGTACCTATAAAACATCTCTGTGCTGCAAACAAGAACCATCTCATCGTGCAGCTTATGAACATGTCAACTCAGGAAGTGGGTGATACTGCTTTTGGGACCCATTCAAGACATTGTAATGGGTCATGTACAGACATATCAGCTCATTCAGAAACAGCTTGTCTAATTCGGTGCTGCAGGCTTTTATTTCCTTTCTTCACATATATGAAACAGGAGTAGTAATTATTGCATACTATGTGATTTTTGGTAATACCCATAAAATAATGCAGTTTATACATAAGGACAGGGAGACAGTTTCTTCCCCTGAGAGATGCAACCCAAGAACCAGATTTTTAATCTCCCGATCAAAACAAAGCAGTATTTTGCTTCCCAAATGTGTCGTAAAAATGTCCAGTGAGTTCAGCATGACTGCTGAGTGCTAGATGCAGAAGCCATTCTGAAGAAACCTTTACTAGTCTGAAGAATTAAAAAAAAAATAAAAAATTCAGAACTGTTATTATGTATTCATGACAACGTTATGGTAAGAGTACTATAAACCAAACATCATTCCCCTAGAGCTACCCAGGATTTCTATACTCCCAAACCTGGAAATGAAAGGGGTTTATTTTTCCTTACATGTGTTGTGAGGCATTAGGAAAAAGATGCGAGTACTGAGGAGCTGAGTCTTCAGGGCCGTGAGGAGCTGCGTGGCTTATGACCATCAGCACAGGCCTGTGAGGATACATCTTCTTTGAGATTCTGAAGAATGTAATACTGTCATTGGTAATCAGATCAGTTAGATAATCCTGCAAGGAGAAGTAAAAGTATAATGAGATACTTGAAAAATAATTTCAAGCTGGGTGGTGAGATGGGAAGGTCTGAGGTATCATAGAAACGAGAAAAAAGAAGCTACTTCACTCAGAATGGGAGGAGAGGGCAGTAAGTTACAGATGTGGAAACTTCAAAAACTAAAAACAACTCATTCTTGATTCACTGCCTAGAAATATGAAAAGCAACAGCTTCATCTCAGAACTGAATGTTATTAAAAGGAGGTCAAGTAGGACTCTTTCTTCCCAGAGTGTGTAATTACATTATGAAGATCACAATACAAAGTACAATGACCAAGTATTAATTAAAAAAAACCATATTAAAATTACGAGTCAATTGCTTTGCTTTGGGTGTTGGTATCTTCAAGGTGTATTGTCTGACCTTACAGTAGAGAAGTGCTTTGAAAATCCCCATGGCATGATGTTCACTTTTCTTAACCTTCTTCTGAGCCACAAGGCACTAAAGCTAGAAGGTACTGGGCTAATTGGATCATTCACTATTACAGACACAGTGATAATCCAAATAAACTGCTGAGAATGTAGAAAACTTCCTTTGGAAAATATGGACCATCTTTCTCTTTTCTAAGAAGTATCATTATCATTCTTCTGACACCTGCTGGAGCTATATAGATTGAAGACACTATTTTTAATGACAAGCCATGTTCCCTCCTTTAGGCTGCACCACATGAAACGTTTGGATATGAGCAGGATATGAAACTTCACCTTTAAAAAACAAAATAACAACTGTGATGTTGCAGCTGAATGCAAAATCAGACACAATGTCTGCCTCTGGTCAATTGAACATATTGTGCTGCACTTGCTTTTAAGCACAGCTTTGCATCTGTGGGTCAGAAGCTTGCTCTTTACCACTGACAACATCCTTGCCCTGAGAAGTCAGCTTATCATTCAAAGGCAGCCTTTTTCACTGACTGCATTGACTCTCTATTTCCTATGTTTCCCAGAACATGGCTGGCAAGGTCTCCATTTTTTTCACACATGGTCCAACATCTGGCAAGTCTTTTATGGAACTGTTATGGATATATTTTCAGTCATGACAGCAGATGTAAATAGACATAATTCCTTGGAAGTTAACTGCAGGACCTCCATTCATAATTATGCGAAGGGGAAGGAAGAATACACAATAGGCTAGACCAAGGCCAAACTGACTTCTGATCATACATCCAACGCCTGAGACCATATTGAGAGGGAACAGTGGAGTGCTTTCAAAACCACACTGACATTTATCTAAAATGAATCTGCTCTCCAAGCTGGTTGGTCACTTCCTTAAGTATGTAACTCATCTTTGATTTAGCCATTACAAGAGTCTTGAAGAAGACTGGCCTCAGGCAGTCCATGTATTTTGGACCTTTTGGTTTCTTCAAACGCTTATGAACATTATGAGGTTTATGTTACGCAGAATCGTAGAATCACAGAATGTCAGGGACTGGAAGGGACCTCAAAAGCTCATCCAGTCCAACCCCCCTGCCAGAGAAGAATCACCTAGGCCAGATCACACAAGAACAAGTCCAGGTGGGACTCCAGAGTGAAGACTCTTCAGGTTTTCACTTGGTTAGAGTGTAGATCATTCAAATCCAACGCTGCAAACCCAGTGTTTACCAGGCCAAAAGACCAAACTGAAACATTTCCTTGATTATTTTTTTCTGAAGCTCAACATTGTAGAGGTTGTAGTAGAGACAGTGAATGCACATGAAGCTAAAAACTCATCTTAAGAAGTTGTCAGAAACTGATGAAGAAAAATGAAAGTAGAATATATCCTGCTAGAAAATCTGAAGCAATTTACAACAACTTGATTTTCAAGGGATAAGCACTTAGCAGCTGCTTTGGAGGACAGAATCAGTAAAGGTGTTTGTTAGTGTTCCATTGGCACATAGTTAACATTAACAATGTCAGCTAGGTAGGACTAAGAAAGTCACCTGATCATATTGCTCACTGCTGGAAAATTAAGTTTCCAGCAACAAAAACCGCAGGGAAGAAAGAGAAGTGGTCTTGTATTTCAGATTCTGTCTGTTCATTTGGAATCCAGTGTTTACATCAACACTGGCTGATGTTCTGCACTCTATCACCTGTTTATTACAAAAAAATCTGGTCTTATGCAAGAATAAAGATCATCAAAATATTTTTAATTTCATCAGACTTTTTTTTTTTTTTTTATCACCAAACTCAGTTAAAAAAATCTAAACCAACTGAAAAAAAGAAAACATTGTCAGGTATGGCAAACATAAAACAGAACTGAGGATATTGGAACATAAAGTTCCCTAACGGCTTCTTGGTACAACAGTGCGCTGTGAAATCACTTGCTTGACATTATTCTATGTAACATATATTTCTGTCATAACATTTTTGGTACATGGCTGTAAAGATTAGCTCTCTCATTCTTCAGAGATCAGAAGGGAAATAAAAGACAATTTTGTACATCAGTTGCCCCTTCCCCTTAGCAACTGATGAAAGAAAAGGAAACCTTAGAAGCCTGTTATGGTTTATCTTTGAACGCAAAGTACATCCAATTAAAAATGGCAAACAAGGGAGGGGAAGAGGGAAATTACAGGCATCAATCTTATATAGGAAAAATTACTATGAACACATTGCTAATGAAACACAAATAGAGAAGCAGGATTTGTGCTCAGTAAGAGAAAAGGAATTGAATTCCTCTTGAGCAAATACAGCTGACAAATTATGATCACTCTAGAGTGAGTAAATTTCCTAAGAAACACACTACTGAAAAACCACAGCAATTTATGGATGTGTTTTTGTTTATCATCACACTTTAGAGGCAAGTCACAACATCTTAGCAATTCACAAAAGCTAGATCCTTTGGAAAGATAACACACTTGGCTAAAACAAAAATCCTGACTGCAAGCAGGTAACTTTTGAGCTGTAACATGTGCTAGAAGAGGGGTGGGAAAAATAATGAAAGAAAAAAAGAAAGAAACCATATTTGATGATGATTATCAAGTTTCAGTAACTTTGGCCAGAATAAAACATCCTTGCAAGGATGTACCTATAACAATACATAGAGATACAAATTTAATAGTTAAATTTCCACTCATTCAGAATTGCCATAAGATACATCAAGATATTACAAACTCCATCATATTATGGCTGTGAAACAAGTTCCTTTAACACAAAAGATAGGTCTAGCTGGAGGGAACTGGATTCTTATCTCATTTACACTTGTGTAATTCCACTGGAGTCAGCCCTATACCAGGGGAATAGATGACAATCAGATTCAGCACACAATAATTAAAGTACAAAGCACAGAAAAAGTTATCATGCAGCATTTAAATCCAGTTTCCTATCTTCAGCTCATAGCACACAATATAGTCTCAGGACATCCTGTTTGTTTCCACTAATGCTAACAATGTTTTCAGTAACATGACCCTCCCAGAATGGAAGATAAGGAGAAGCCCAAACACGATGCCTGTTGGGTTGTAGCTCATGTTACACATGGCAGCTTTCAAGTATGAAAAGAATTCTTTAGTTGGACAGAAACCATGAGGATCGGCTTGCTCATAGGTGCATCCAAATGTTAAAAAAAAATAGAAGTCAATAATTGGAACTTACCCTGGAGTAGTCATATCCATGTTTCTCCTTCACTCCATTTCTACAGAGTGTGTAGTTGTAAAATCTAGAGTTTTTAAGCAGTCCAACCCATTCTTTCCAACCAGGAGGCACATAGGAGCCGTTGTATTCATTAAGGTACTTTCCAAAGAAAGCTAGGGGCAGAGAAAGCAAAAGCATAGTGAGAATATGTAACAGGAACACTTCAAAGACACCATCTTTAACTATATTCTTTCTTTTCTGTCTCTTTTGAGACAAGGTTTTTCTTCATTCTGATTTAAAAGTTCAAAGTTTGCCTGTGTTTATTTTGGAGTTCCATAATGCAGATGTTTCAATTTATAACCTGACTACCTATGAGAGAGACCGTACCACAACTACCATTATATTTTCTTTAGTGCCTGATATATTCGGAGTCAAATGAACTAATCTGAGAATGCTTAATACAGTGCCAATTGCCACATTACCTCATCCTCTTCTGAATCACCCAATTTAGCTACATTTTTCATTTTGGTTACACCCACTTAAGCCATCTCCACCTAAGGAACTGGCAGAAGCAGTGAAGTCACTAATATGAAGGCTGGCCTGGGAGAAATTGTGACAAATGAGGACCATAAATATGATGATGTTTTAAACATGGTGCATAGGAGTAAAGCAGCTGCCTGTTTGGCAGAACAAGTGCAGCATGAATACAAAGATTCTTATGGAGCGCAGAGCAGGCATTTGAGCTCTCC
The DNA here is from genome assembly GCA_013399055.1 of Ramphastos sulfuratus. Classification (NCBI taxonomy): domain Eukaryota; kingdom Metazoa; phylum Chordata; class Aves; order Piciformes; family Ramphastidae; genus Ramphastos; species Ramphastos sulfuratus. Next base: position 107,404 of record WBNM01021934.1, on the reverse strand, counting down.
TCCCAGAAGAGCTATATGCTAGCCTTGCTCTGAAAGCCACGAGTGTACAGACTAATTACTTTCCAGAGTATGGTTAAGGAAAATTAAAAGCATTAGATTTCTGTGAGAAGAGCACAATTTCTCTAAAGCACACAATGTACCCAATGCTGCTTTCACACTATTCTGGAAAAAAAATAATTAAAAAAATAAAAGAATATATTTCTCGGTTAGGTTATATATTATCTCATTGCTATGCAATTACTGCATAAATTGCACTGGGAAGCTCTATTGGTCTAGCTAGTTATTTTAAAGCTTAAAGGCAAAATTCTGCTCTTGAGCCTGCAGACTACACCACGATTCAGTACCTGACTTCTTGTGATTAGAGCCAAGATTTCAATTTTGGTATGTTCTGATGACATAAGCAAGCACTACCATAGTGACTGGCACGAGCACTGACCACTGTCTGCAGCAGCAGGTACGCACAAGGCAGAACAGAGCTGTTTGTCTCCCATTTAACATCTCATAGCCAAACGGAGATACATTTGGCATTTCTGCTCAGGAACCGACCTGCTCCTAAAACCTTTGGCTGAGCGAGCTGAAGAACTCAGGAAAGAGCCATTCTGTAAAGAATCTCTTCATTGTTATTCTGTGGAGGCGTTAAAGGAAAACCTGGTGGAAGTTCCTTCCCGCACCTCTTGCATACCCCGCATTGTACATTCAGGATGTCTTTATAATCTTTCATGGATGTCAAAGTGCTTCAAATAATTTTCTCTGCTGTGTCCAATCTTCCATTTCACATCTTTTTCTTTCCCTCCTCATTCTCAGCTATTTGGAGGTTTGTTATTCAAGAATCATTAAGCATCATTCTTCCGCAGTACAAAATACTGGGTTGCACTAAAGCACTCTTGATGCTGATGAAAGATTTTGATTTGGATTGTAAAGATTCTCTCTAACACAATTTTTTTCCCCTCATCAGATTAGTTCACCACCAGAGAAAGCTTGCTCACTGGAGTACACATGCCTTTGGTACATCAGATTTCAAACCACTCCAAGATTTCATTAATAAATATTCGCAGAGCTGCTGTTTGATATGCTCAGCCATGGTCCTCCAGCCAGTTTAAAAAGTGATCATTAAAATCCATCCAAGTGACTGCTTTTAATATGTGCATTAAGAATATGATTTTCCTTTGCTTTACATGTCATACAATGCCGTTTCTCCTAAGACTACATGAAACAGGATATGGAAAAGCTGAGGTCTTTGTACACTGTTACCACTTCCGCAGGGGTTCGTAACCTTCTATGGCTCTTTTGTCAGAGTCTCGCCCTTCGATGATAAACACCTGGAAAATTCTTTGGTGTAGAGTGGAATTTTTGCAAGAAGTTTTGTGGTTTATTTTTAAACTCTTCCTGGAAGGAAAAAAACAGCTGCACATAAACGAATTTTCCCTGTGCTACCAATTAATACAAAGGTCTGCTCTGAATGTACCAGAACTGCAGATATGCCAAGGCCATAGCTTGTTCCTCACAAAGCTGATATGACACATTGTTAAATGTAGCGTTAAAATACAATCCAAAGACCAGACATCAAGGCATCATTTACCTCCACTGTCAATGTTCAAGCAACTTCTAGCACCTATCAAATTCTGCAAAAGTTTGAGTTTGATTTTTTCCCTTTTTTTCAAAACTCATGATTTTCCTAATATCTACTAAAAATACATAACTAAATGCATCTACAAAGGACAGTCACAAACCTTTGCATTAAACTGAAAATTAAGGTAATTCATGACACATCAGTGAAACAATTCACCCTTTTTATTCCATACAGGCTGCCCAACACTGGGAGTTTGATCTAAAAGAAATTTTTCAGTTCTCAAACTAGAAACGGAAATGCAGCAGAAGCCAACAGAGACTCACTGGTGTAAAACTGCCAGAGTAGGTTTTAACAGTGTCTTTCATTCACGTTTCTTGATTTGGCAGCTTCAGTTGTGATCATAGTTACTTATCTATTTAGACTAATTTGTTTCTAACTACTGTCTAAGACCACTTGTCCATTCCACTAACAGCCTGTTTAACAGTATAAGCATAGCATTTACATTCATTTTGAATAAAGAAAGGAGGAAATCAACAAAAGAATGTATGAGAGGAGTACTGGTAATAATTTCCTGACAGTGATGTGTTATATTCTGTTAAGAAACAGTAAAAGATAAAGCTTTTACTGTATCTAAAGCAAAGTCAGTCTATGCACTAGAAAAATATACTCCATGGAGTGACATCAGGGGGATCTAATAACCTCTCACCTGCCAGGAAATCACTGAGAAGACAAAGCCAGGCTCCTCATGGTGGGAGGACAAGAAAAGACTGACACAGACTGAAACAAGTGAGATTCAGCCTGGATGTAAAGGAAAACTTTTTCAAAAGGTCTGAGTGGAAGAGGCTGCTCAGAAACACTCTGCAATTCCAGTCTTTGGTGTTTGTCAAGATTAGACTGGATGAAGACCTTAGCAACATGGCCTGAGGCAGGTTTTGCACAGGTGGTGGAAAAAACATCTCCTGAGGTCCCTTGCAACCTGAATTAGCCTATGATGGACAAGGTGACTTAGAAGGCACGTCTTGAGCTGAATACACAAGATTCCACTGTTTTAGAATTTAGGAGTATCCTTGTAAATATTCACATTCTCCTAATAAATCTTGTAGTTGACAGTAAATAAAACTCAGCTTTTAGTTACCCCTGGACAGTAAGCTCAATATTTATATCACATATCCCTCCTGGGGTCTTTCCTCCACATTTCTCATGCCACTCAGCTGTATTCACCTATTAGCACCCCATTAAACTGCACTTACCACCAAGCCTGTGAAGTCAAACTTGCATTGTAAGCTATTAACCCTCTGCATTTAAAGGTGAATGTTGTGCATTAAGTACTCTGAAGATGTATTTAAAGCACAGTTTTTCTGACACACTTCAATAGCCAACTTTCCAGGTATTAACCTAGGTTCTGAGCTACAAGTCCTCGTTACTCAAAGGTATTTGTTCACCTGTCCAAAATCTTTCACTTCTGTATCAGATACCAGTTTTCCTTGGTCCAAAGTTGATACATGTAACCAATCCCTTAGTTTTTGACTGGGAGAAGGAGGGGACACTTCTGATGTTATTTCTGCTGTACATCAACAAAACGTACTTTCAGTACTTTTTGTCCCCTACAAGACAGTGAGAAGAAAGCAGATGACAAAGCATTCTCAGCATGCCTAAGTATGCATTTAACAAGCAGTATGCCCAAAGGTCAATTCAGCTTTACATTCGCATCATGGCCAAATACACTCTTAAACTGACACTGTACAGTGGAATAAACCCAGTGAAATTAATGGATTTACTGAAGAGGTATGGGGGTTCTGAGCTAAAACCCTGACATTTAGTCTTAAATGTAGTTCCAGGGGAAAGATTTCTTGAGACAGGTCAGTTTTCCTTAGGTACTCAAATAACTGACCAGATTTTTCAACAAAAACTTGCAACTCCTAAGAGCCAAAGTCACTTGAATAAAATGGTCCCAGCTGACACCTCTAGTGACAATGGGAACACAGTAGTACTGCTTCAAAGACTGGAAGATACAGCATTCGTATTAATACCTCTGTAATTGCAGCAGATCTAACAGCTTGCATGAAACACACAGTGAGCTCCTAAATGTTAGAGTATTTGCAAATGGAAAAAGCAGGGCTTAAGACCACGTTTTGTTCTCAGATACCTTTCATTCCATCAGTTTCAGGATGCCATGGAAGACTGGGCTCCAAGTACTTTTTTGCTGTTTCTTTTGTATGCTTGCAACAATCCTTGAAATGATGAATTCACTGAAATACTTAACCAGTTACACTGAGAAGTACAGGTGTACACACATTTTGTTTTACTCTATTGCACATGATGGCTGAGTTTATCTCTAACCTATAGTGCACTGATACCACACAATTTTCTTAAAGATTACATGTTCCATTCACCATGACTGGGACATAAAGAGAGCAAAACTGAAGCCAAGAGCCTTTATGTGCACAGCTCATCTCTGTAACTGGAATAAAAATTATCATTGCAATTCATTAAACACAGCACATGCAAAACCCAAGCTGTACCATGACTGGTAACTGCTGCAGTTATAGTAGCTCACAGGCTTTCTTGTTATGCCAGGGGACTAGTCTGATATCTAGCAGGACAAAGGCAATCGACAGTAATCTTTATGACACCTTTGTTCCTCTTCCTGAATTTGCATTGCACATTCCTCAGTTGTGGCCAAGGATCAGTGCCAAAATCTATTTAATGAATCAGGGGAATTGGCTGAAGGGAGGAGGATGAAGCCAAATGAAACAAAAGGGCTCAAACCAAATATTTTGAAATGGTCAACACAGAATCAAGCTGGAGAATGCTGATGGGAAGCCAAGGCTTGCTTGTCCTTCTCAGGTGAGCTAAGTCCCAATGGAACTGGGGCAAAAGTCTACTTCCATTAATGTCTACAGCACAGCTTCCAAAAATGTACATAAAACGAGAACTGCAAAGCTTCTGAACTGCCTTCTCACACACACTAACAGTGCGCTAAACAAAATCTTGAAACGTCAATCTTCATCTAATCAATCTGCATTACAATTCAGAGCAAGATGACTTAGTGTCTCAGCACAGCATCCTTTCCTATACTGAGCAGCACTAGAGAGAGCAGGAGTGCTGGCTGGCTAGCTGGTGTAAAGCACAGCTCACTGTGGCTAGTCAGTCTGCTCACAGTCCTCAATGCTCAACCCTGACCATTCAGATTCTCCACAAAATGTTTCCAAACATCAAAACCACCACCACCACAAGCATTTGATTAAAAATTTACCATAGCTATCACTCCTCTCTTTTATGCATCACATAAAATGCATCACAGTTGCAGAAGAAACTTAACCTTTAGATTTATCCTCTTCTCATCATATTCAACATTTCCTCCTCCACACATAAAAGCAAAAACCTCCCCAAGAGCGGATTGTCAGACCTTTTTTAATAACAAACAGCCTAAGCAAAAGCTTATTTAGATTAATATTGAATCTTTACTAAAACACCATAGTCTGTACCTGTTCTGGAGCACTCCAAATGCCTTCTTTCTCTGCCCTCCCTACAGGTTTGAATGAGGAGGAGGTGGCACAAAAACTGCTTTCCTCCCAGCCCTGCAGGGTTGAAGGGGGAACAGCAAAAGGCCCCTTTTCCACACATGTACTGACCCACGTGGAAGCCCGTGCTGGGAATTGGGCTGGTGGTTGGCTGGGTTCTTCGTGCCCAGTATAAAATGGCAAATGGACACTTCGTCTAAAGAAGCATAAATAAGACTAGGGGAAAGGCATGGTGTTCCCACCTTGAAAGAGTTCCCAACAGGGACGGGTCTCCATCCTGCCATGGTAGAGCTCCTGCCATGACTGAGTTCCTGTTTTGGAGCGTCCCCGCTTTTGGATGGCTCCTACCCTTTTGCATGGTCCCTGCTTTTGGAGCGTTCTTCCCCACTTTTGCACTGCTCTGTGCAAATCTGCAAGCTTGGCAAGTCCTGGAGTCCTTTTGAGAGAGCTGCCAGCAGCACCCAGACCCGGCTATTCTCAGCCCATACTGGAGCAAATTTCCTGGCTGCCATTCTGAACTGGGCAGACCCGAGCAGTTTGGCTCTCTGCTGCCGCTGCTGAGGCAGTGTCGCTTCCACGAATCTCTGTCTTGTGGAAGTTGTGTCTCGAGACATTTCTGACTTTGGCAGCTTTTCCACCCGCCTTGGACTTTTGCCATTTGGATCCACAATTGGATATTGCTTGCAGTCTCAGAAGGCAGACAAGGCATCCAGCAAGGGATCATCTCCAATTTCCTACCTCACCTCTGTGAGTAAAGCCTGCTGTTCCCTTAGATTCTCTGCTCAGTCTGATTGATGGTGAGGTAAAGCTGTGTTTCTAGTTTAGCCTTTTCCCTGACTTTCTAAATCTCTAAATTTGTCCATAACATCCTCTGAAGAATTCCCAATTGAATTAGAACCTGTAAATAAGCCTAAACTAGCTTTGTATATAATTTAGAGATGGGGTTTTCAGGAAAATAAAATAATTCTACTTTTATAATTCCTGACTCAGCCATGTTAATTCCCTGCCTCCACGACAGTACCATGCTATTTCAGCCAACAGAACTTAATTTACAACCATTCTGTCTATGGGATTTGAAGAAAACACAGTTGCCAGGTGTCAGGAACCTACTCAGACATGCTGTGCAAGAAGAAACTTGCAGTATTTTAGAATCAAAGAATCATAGAATGGTTTAGGTTGGAAGGGACCTCAAAGGTCATCCAGTTCCAACTCCCACCATAGGCAGGGACACCTCCCACTAGTACAGGTCACTCAAGGCCTCATCCAACCTGGCCTTGAACACCTCCAGGGAGGGAGCAGCCACAACCTCCCTGGGCAACCTATTGCAGTATTTTACCACTCTCACTGTAAAAAGCTTCTTCCTAACATTTAGTTTAAATCTCCCCTCTTCCAGTTTAAACCCATTACTCCTCGTCCTGTCATTACAAGACATTGCAAATAGTCCCTCCCCAGCCTTCCTGTAGGTCCCCTTCAGATATTGGAAGGTCACTGCAAAGTCTCCTCGAAGCCTTCTCTTCTCCTGAAGAGGTTGAAGAGCCTCAACTCTCACAGCAGAGCTGCTCCATCCCTCCAAGCATCTTTGTGGCCTCCTCTGGACTCGCTCCAACAGTTCTGTGTCCTTCTTGTGTTGGGGGCTCCAGAACTGTACACAGTACTCCAGGTGGGGTCTGACGAGAGCAGAGTAAAGGCGGAGAATCCCTTTCCTTGCCAAGCTGACCATGCTGCTCTTGATGCAGCCCAGCACACAGTTGCTGTCTGGGCTGCGCACACACACTGCAGGCTCATGTTGAACTTGTCGTCAAGCCAGACCCCCAGGTCCTTTTCCTCAGGATTGCTCTCAGCCATTCACCACCCAGCCTGGAGTTCTGCTCGGGATTGTGCTGACCCAGGTGCAGGACCTTACACTTGGCCTTGTTGAATCTCATGAGGTTGGCTTGGGCCCATCTCTCCAGCCTGTCCAGGTCCCTCTGGATGGATCCCTGCCCTCTAACAAGTTGACTGTGCCACACAGCTTGGTGTCATCTGCAAACTTGCTGAGGGTACACTCGATTCCTCTGTCCAAGCCATTAACAAACAAATTTTTTCCTCCTAACAATAAACTTGAAGAGCATTACTAAAANAAAGAAAAAAAAAAAAAAAAAAAAAAAAAAAAAAAAAAAAAAAAAAAAAAAAAAGTCTTAGGGAATCCAATTAGGAGGAAAGTCCAATCCTGGTTCAAGGGAAGCACTGAATTCCTTTCAACAAGATGTTAATTGAAAGAGAACAAATCAAATCCAACTTCCAAAAACCGGAATTAGAATCTGCCTGCACAATTTTTACTGTAGGCACTGGCAAGTCTTTGAAATCATCACTGTTCATTCATTAAAAGACAGCACACAGCTTATTTTTCTAGCTTTGAACTTCCATATCACTAAGCTTGTCCAGTGCCCACTAAATTGTGTGCCACTGCTGTACAGGGCATATATATAACCATAAGGGTCCCACAGAACACTTATGCCTTGGAGATATAGGAAAGACAGCTTAGGAAAGCTGTATTTCAGTACATTATATTACTAAATCAAAGTCTAATTATTTTGAAAGATTTCTGAAAAAGCCCAGCATTGTAGAAAAGCAAAGAAAAAACAATGCAAGAAGATACCATAGGACTTAAATTGCTGTCTGGATAAAACAAAAGATCTTAAATTGGAGCGAAAAGGAGGGAACCTCTTCTCATTCTTGGCTGATAAGCCTCCTAATATTGAACACAAATGGCACTGGATGATGAAAAACATAGTAAGCCAAGGGATTCTTTTGCTTTGTAAGTATCACCATCCTAAAACAGCTAAGCTAACAAATATTGCAAACATATTTTCATAACTTGCAAACATTTTATGTAGCTTTTAGCTGGTTTGAATGCTGCAAAGTGATAATCCCATCTCTGAAGAAAAACCAAGCTATGAATTACCTCCTGCTTAAAACAATAAATCAATGTGACAAAGCCATTACACTTTAAATACTAGAAATGGCATCTTATCAGAAGAGTACATTATAGTAGGAGAAAAGAAAAAGATTAGATGTTTCTCAGAATCTCAAACATTTTACACTGAAAAGATGACAGATTTAGGGGAAGAAATGAGAAAGTGTAAGGAGGAAACAAAGTATGAAGGGAAATAAGGGAGCCATAGACACTGGTGTATTTCGGTAGTTGTGGCTGCTTTCATCTTGGACTCCTGGGAAAGTTTTACTGGATTACAGGGTATCTTGTGGCTTTTATTCAGTGAATTATTCACAGAGCTGTATACACAGCTCTCTTCAGGACAGTTAAAATGTGCATTAAAAAACATGAACCTACATGCAGAAGACAGGTGATGAAACAGTAGCTCTACAGATAAGTTTCACTTCTAAAACTCCTGCATAATCCTCAAGAGATGAAGCTCTACCAAATCTGTTCTCATTAAGTTATCATACATTAGAGTATATTTAAAGTGAAACTACTAATGCTTAGAACTCAATTCATAGAAACAGAAGGAAAAGACATATGCACGTTTGACTAGAAACCAACTTGCAGAACTGAAGTTAGACCTAGGAGGGGGAAAAAAAGTCTTTAAATCAGGAGGCAGAAAATCCAGAGCTGTCTTCTCTTTGAAAATTACATTCCCCAGAACATTTGCAGGATATTCCAGCTCAATAGCTAACCGCCATGGAGCGAGCCCACCATAAATAGTAATATCGACAGTTGGTGGGTTTGGCCTATATATGAGGACTCTTCTTACGTCCTTTCCAGCACAGATCCTTGATTTCCTTTTGCAAGAGCAGCTATCCTGATACAGTCACTATGCTGAATCTAACTTCTGCACCATTTTCAAGTCTAATGGTCTCAAACCATCTCAACATATAATCTGACAGACCTTGCTAAGATAATATTTCTATGTAGAGAGCAAGGATCTAAGGGAACTAATTTACCTTCAAGATAAATAATTCAGAAGGATGATAGCCAGTTTTGAAAAGTCACCTAGATGTCTTGGAGATTAATATTATAACACTTCAGTTCCTGACCATGCAAATCTCTTCTAAAAATTAAGCCTGACTTTAAATCACTCAGATATTATTTTTATAAATGGCCTTCAATTCTTCATCAGCTGCAAAGCTATCTGTCCTGCACACAGAGCATTACTGTTTTCCTTATGTGCAGGTAACACGTTAGAGAAGTGCAGCATGGCACAGTGGCTAGGGCACTGCAGTATAAACTTCCATCTCCTTAGTGTTGTTCTTTGCCTGCATATGACCTTGTAGAAAGTACTTCACTACTCTTGTCTCTATTTCTGCCTACCCTTTGACTCCGTAGGTCACCAATCATTCCCCAGCAAGTGATTACACACAGAAATAAACCTCAGTTAAGTTTGTAAGTATTTTTGTTGTAAGAAAACAGCAATCAGCAATTATTGTAGAGAGCAAATTCTACAGCAGGGAACTGACAATCTAGGAGTTTCTCCTGCACATACCTAGATACTAAAATCTGATCACACTTTACAGGTTCATCCCTCCTTCAATAAACATTTACCAACAGCCCTTCTTCCGTTTTTCTCACAATTTAATATTAAAATCACTTTAAAACGTCAAAGATTTAGTGAAGTGGAAAAATAATTACTTGAATGCAGTCAGCCACTGTATCTTCTTAGTCTTATATTAATGGGAGGAAATGGAAGATTGCCACTGAATTTTAATGAATTCATTAGTTAATTATTGTAAAGCCCCTTGAAAGTGCTAAGAACAATTATTACTTTTACTCCCAAGAAATTTTTTATAATGGCAGAGATGGACCTCCCACAATGACTTTTCTCTAGATTCAAAAATGCAAAACTGGTGAGAAATCACATTTATTAATTCTTTGCATAATTCAAGTATGGATGTACCACCAGAGTGAGATGCTGACATATTACCATAAGAGTAGCAGCTTTTTCCTTTCTTACGAGCTTCATTTAACTCACTTGAGTTAGCTGTGCTACAGGGTACTCCCCAACAGCAACCAGGAAAGTAAGTTGGTTAAAATGTGTGCTGCCTTTGCTGTGTACTGAGCCACATTAAGCCCTAACATAAATTAACAGAATTCTCTCAGAAGATTCACTGAGACAAAAGTGTCCTTCTGCCAGGCTGAATTTGGCCCACTATCCCAAATTCTGTTGAATTTAATAAGATAAACATGTCTTTTCATTTCCTGACTGCAGATAAGGCTGACAAAATATTCTGGAATCAGTCACCAATCTTAAGACATACCCATTCAGCCAGCCAAACAAATGGAAAAAGAGAAGCTTTTCTCATTAAGTAACGTCTAAGGGAATGTTTAAATCTGGATTTCAGCAAAAATCTTGCTATTCGTTTCTGTAGGACCCAAGCATGCAACAATGCACTGTGCATTTTAAAAGCTGTGTCACCAAAAGAAGTGTGTGTGTGTGTGCATGTGCATTTAGAGAAAATGTTTTCTTTTTTCCCCTGTAACTGTTTACACAGGAACCTTTGGCAGAGAAACTCCCTGTCATTCAGAAAACTTTGTTACAGGTTCTGTTTCTTTTCCATTCTAACCATCTCCTGGTTCAAGCTGAAGCACTAGCACCCACTATTTTAATTCAATGATGATTCAGAGGTCGCTTGCACTGAGTTTTCTAAAGGTTAATTCATCAATTGACTTGGTTTGTTTAAATGAACTGTCCTTCTTGCCTAATTTCCCACTATATGGAATAGGACACTGATGTGACAAGCTCTTCAAAAATCAGACCAACTGAGATGGAAACTTGTCTGTATGTAGTGGCTATGTAACGAGAACACAGCATTTCAGTCTCTATGCTGGCATCTCTAATAGATGCCAGCATCTATTAGATTGTGAGACAGATTAAGGCAGATGAAGACATACCTGTTACACCTACTGCCTCACTGGTTTCCACTGTAGAAGGAAAACCCATCCTTTTCATTGCCACGATGCCTATTTTAATTGATCCACACAAAGTGACAGAGAGCCCTATGCATGATGGTTGAAATCCTGACTGTTAAAGCTGAAGAATGAACTTCTCTTGAGCTCAGCCTCTTTCTTTCATCTCTATTCTGCCTAACAAAGTTGGTAAAACTTTTTAAAAGTGTCAAAGTTGAAAAAAAAAAACGATAGCAAAGGCTGAAATTGAGGAACGAGTATAGGAAAGTCACATCTTTTCCATGTCATATTTTTAACTTGCCACTTGTGCAAGACAAACCTGTAGCACACTGCTCCTTCCTGCTGCAATACCCAGAACATTTCCCAGAGGTGTCAGCAGCAGCCCAAGGCTGTATGGATCCAAACAAGAAATGCTACCAGTATAGAAGTGCAGAAAGAATGGTCCCCAGAAAAAAGAAAACCCAAACTTCTTCCCAAATAAATAGCTTCCCTAGTCCAAGGCTGTGAATTTAAATATAAAAGAAAGACTCAAAAGGCTTTCTTCCTCATGGCCTCCTTCCTCTCGTTCTTTCAGGAAAAAAAAAAAAAAAAGGCAAAAAAATACCAAAAGAAACCAAAACACACAAAAACCTACAACAACCTTCTTACTGCTGCCATCTTCAGTGCATAGTTCAAGACCTGAACTGAAGATCAAAAGTGAACACCAGCTTCCAATGATGGCAATTTCCATTTAAACTTGTATACTATGATACCACATTTAACTCCATGAATGAGGATGTCATCTACACCTGAAGATTGTTTTGTACTTGTGAAAGTACCATTTCTGTGTGTTTCAGTAAATTTAGTTTGCAAGGTTAAGAGAGGCAGACTGCAAATGTAAAATAGATTCACTAAGATCGAGCCCAGATTGAAGCAGGAAGTTAATGTGAAGCAATATGTTATTGTGAAAGTGTAAGACATGAACACCAGGACACTGGCAAGAGAAGTGCAAGTGAGTAGCAACTGCAGATGCTTGAAATGAAACAAAAATTACTACATCAGACAACCACAGGTAAGCACAAAACAAATAAAACTACGAAGAATAAAACATTAACCCTGGTGTGGCATTCATAGTGTCACTGATACTAGTGCCAGGAAAAATAAATGAAGGGAAACAGCAAAAAATTAAGGTCTGTGCACTTCCCTTGATTTATTTCTTTCCAAATTAATTCAGGTCTTTATTTAAAAAAAAAAAACAACAAAACAAGGAAATTACCTATTTAAGACCAAGACTTTGCCACAATAACATGTAAAACTCATATGAACACTTAGAAGGAAAATAATGATCTTGTTACAGTTATTATTCAAGATTTATACTAGCTTTTAGAAGCCTCAAACACCATAAATTTAAAAGGAAAAAAAGTGTATTATAACTAACTATACTACAATGCTATACTACATATATTGTAAATAATACAAGTTGAATCAGGTTTATTCCTGTTTCTCATCATGACAGAAGGCATTAGCAAGGGAAGTGACAAAACAACCCTAACAGGCAAGGACCTAAATCTCATATCTGGAGAATGCAAGAAGGAAATAGGTGTGAAACATGTACCACATAATTGCTGAAAGCTTTTTTTACAGGATGTTTTTTTCCTAAGAAGCACTGAAGGTAGAAAGAATCATTTATTTCTCAGGAGTACATTTGATCTTGCCAATTACTCCTTAGTCATTATTTACCCAGAACACCTTTCTGGACTGTCTGGAAAAGCCAATCCAACTGACAGCCCTGCCCTAAAGCACAGCACCAGCAGTCCCTTCTCTTGTATTCTTAGTTTGATTAATATATCTGTTTGATAAAAACTTCAGATACTTTCCATACCTTCCTTCTTGTCTCTTGTGCACTTCAGGTAATAGCAGGGCATATTCTATGGGTGCTGTGCCTTCAGGTCAAGCATGTGTGTTATTTTTTCCTTCCCAGGTTCTGAAAGCTTTCTGTTTGGTTTTGGATTTTTGTTTGTTTAGGGGTTCTGTCTATTGATTTTTGTTTAAGCTTTTTTGTGGTTTTGGTTTTTTTTCAGTTTTGTTTGTGGGGTGAGGTTTTTGGTGCGTTGTTTTGGTGGGTTTGTTTTTTTTTGTTTGTTTGATTTAATTTCCTTAAATGAAAGTACAAGGAAGCCAAACCCATACACAAAAATGAAGCTCTGGCATTCGCACTGCTACTGTCTGTCCTAAGAAGAAACTAAAATATTATATACATTAGCCTCTGTACTAAGTCGTCTTAGGAAGCTTTCAGATAGAGCCAGCCTGGATCTTACCTGTCCTGTACCCTGTGTTGTTGAGGTACACTGCAAAGGTACGGATTTCATGCTGAGCCTGCCAGGATGGAGAAGAGCAGTTCTCATTGTTAGTGTAAGTGTTGTGGTTGTGGACGTACTTCCCTGTAAGAATAGAGGAGCGAGACGGGCAGCACATGGGTGTTGTCACAAAGGCATTGATGAAATGAGCCCCTCCGTGTTCCATGATTCGTCTTGTTTTATTCATCACTTGCATAGAACCTAGAAGGACAAAAACACGTCAGAATTATTTTCTTGTTTCAGTTCCAAAAGCTAACAGCTCACGTGTCACATCAGAGACCAGAAGAAAGCACAGGTAATAAGGGCACTGTAATCTCACAGTGAAGCCAAACCCAAAGAGATTGCTTTCCTTCCTCTAGTGAAGTCCTCCCATTGTTTTAAGAAGGACCAAATACTGAAGTCCTAAATTAAGACTTGAATCAAGCCTATTAACATAGATCATAATGCTTTTTTAATTTCTCTAAGTTCAAGATTTACCACTAACTATCTGCACCATCTGTGCAGCCTTTCTGGAGTCATTAGCACTGTTCCAGTAGCTGAAGGCAAGAACCAGCATGAATTAAGCTGACAATGCGGCCTGAGGGTGAGATTCAATTTGTGCAACAACCCTGACCAAAGTTTGCATACTCCTGAAGCATTATTTAATCCTTGGTTTCAGATGATACCTGCCACACTGCCTTTTGTGCCAACCTTCTGCAAAAGGCCGAGGGTTATAATTACAGAATCACAGAACCACTGATCTTGGAAGGGACGCCTGGAGATTGTTTAATCCAACTCCCTACCCAAGCACTGTCTTCCAGAATTGTTCTCTAGTGAGAATGCTCTTTTCCCTAATGTGACCTACTAGTAGATACTGATTTAACTTTCACTGAACCAAAGACAAAGCAAAGCTCTCACAAGAATTTCTATAATCATCCTGTTGATTTTTGTTTATCCACTTGATCCATTTTGATAAGAGCATTACCTAAAACACTCTAAATTTTCTTAGGTTAGGTTTGGTACAATCAGGTTTCTAGAAGACAGACATGGCACCACATAGCTTGTGATTCTCAAAAACAAACAAGCAAATTTAACAAGCAGAGACTTGGATGAAGTAGGGCAACAGGAGTAAAAGTATTTTCCACAACAATTACTGAAAGCCACACTGTTGTCAAACAGTTACTCTGTTTCCAACGTGAGACAAGGCTTTGGACAAAGACTGGATCTTAACCATAGACATCCGCTTGGCTAAACCCAGATCCGCACCAGCGTCCTTCCCACACACAGAAACACCAAAGATCGGAAGGAGAAAAACATTTAGTTTCCCTGCAGAGTGAGTTACACATGACCTAGAGAAAAATTTTCATTTTCCAAAGACCTTGTAATGGTACCCATCACCAGCTCTCCATTCTTTTCCTAAGCAGGGAATGCCAACAGACAATATGGAGATGGGCTCCCGCTGCAGTAGTGTTTGGGCTAACCCTCCCGAGATTGAGTTGGATTAATAGTTCATCTTGAACCAACGCATCCTGCAAACATCTGGCACAGACTCTATGTTGTTTCTGTCAATAATGGGTTTAAGTTTCTTCTAAGCTCTTTAGGTGGAGATTTCATTATCGAATGGCAACAGCAAGTTGATTTAATACAGGGCACATTGATACAGCCAGGAGTCAAAATCCAAAGGGAAAATGGTCATAAGCCACACAGGGTATCTGACTCTTTGGCGCCACGAAGGACAGTTAAGTGCTTCTGTAGACCATTTAACCTAAAAATTGCTTTTTTAGTACTTTTCTTGAGATCATTCTGTTGAAATATTAAAAAAAAGACATACAAAAAACCCCCAACCAACGAAAACAAAACAAACCAACCACAAAAACACCCCAAGAAACCCCAGAAAAATCTGTTTGTGCATTTCTCAGGTCAGAGCACAGCTGTCACATCACTTTGTGACAAGAACCAAGGCAGGTTTTTGCACTGTCCTTTTACAACTTCGCATATCAAAACGCAAGTATCTCAAGAAAGCAACCTTTTTTGTTTCCGTAACTGCGGGGGTGTAAGTGCTAGTTAGTGCTCAAAGGCACTAAACACAACAGCTACCAATTCTATCAGTCAATTATACATTAGGTGAGCCTGAAAACTGTGGACATTTCCTCTGTGTTGTCTTATGAGCTAGGCCAAGCATAAACAGGCAGATCGAAATATTGGGATGACAAAGCATTCTTAAAATACAATTTAACAATCCTTTTAAATGACAGAGGCATCTGTGCATAAATAACAGTACATGTTAAGACTCCCCTTGGGGACAGTAACCTCCTTTAATAAAACTGCTGTAATGACAAGGCCCTATATATCAACAGTCTTTAATACAAAAACATATGATCTAATCTGCTTCCCCAGCTTGGGAACTAATACAGAGTGACAGATCAGTGGAAGGTAAAAATCCAGCAAACTCTACTATACAGTCTTAAATAGGCCAGCTTTAAATATTTTAAACAGCATTAAACCAGCCAACCAAAACTTATTTTCTTCAGCTTGCCTCCAATACAAACACAGAATTGTGAGAAAAAGAAGAAATTGATTTTGCTGTGGCAGAAAATCAGTTATGAGTTAATCAGCAACTGGAACCTCGCCAAATCACCTTTTGAGTTGGAAAACCATCTGGGCTTTCATTAGTGGATGTACCAAAGAAAGTAATGCTTTCAAGTGTCAATATTTGATTTAGAAAACGTTCTGTTGCCTGGCTAAAATCATGGATAATAAGTAAAAAATATTTAGAAGTTAAATGTGAAATTTTTTACCTATTTCAAAATACATCCATTGGACTACTGTGAACATCTGTAATCATTTTAATGCATTCAGGCTGCTCGCTGAACAAGGTGAAGCAGAGCCTAGGTTGAAATTGCACTTCAAATTTGAGTGGTATCTCTAACTTTCCCTAGTGTGGCTTTACAGTTCACTTGAGGGATAAGGCTGATATTTTGACTAGTATTAATGGAGGAAAAATACCAGTTGTTTAGGAAATAATATTGACTTTCTTATTAGTTGTGCCAGAGGTCATAATTTACATGAGTTTGAGATCTCCAGCTGTTGAGGAACTTAAGTTCTGAGTGACTTAAGCACAGTAATAAGTGGTATCCATACACAGGTAAGTTAACTGAAGCCCAGAATATTAATTAAATATCCCATGAAGTCTTCTATTTTTATCCTCTTTCAAACTCATTAAACACCCTTATCCTATCTTTGTTTCCTTGTTTTCTCCCCCTTCACATTTAAATTTAACAAGGCTCTGAGGCCCTAATCTCCACGTATGATAAGCAAGAAAAATTATCTTCCATGCCGCTCTTGTAGCTTTTCAGAGGAACATGTAGGAACATACAAATAACCTCTTTCAGATTTTTCTATTGTGACTGAAATACCTTGTAAACAATCTGATCTTTCTCCAGCTATAAGCTAATGAAATGAGCCAGTTTGTTAAACCACAGCAATATGGTAGGCAAACCTAATTGACCTGGAGATGCTGAGTCCATCACACAAGGGACATCTGCATTATACTAACTTGGACTTAAATGACTCAAATGGGAAAAAAAGACTTTGTTTCTAATTAATTCTTTCTCCTCGTCAGTATATTCCTCTTCTTTATACTCTGCTTGTCAGTACAGCTCCTCTGATTAGACAGTCAACTGTGTGTGTTTCAGTAGTTCTTGGTCTTCTCATTTATCTTCTCCCATCTGTATCCATCACAATTTACAGACATTCTCCTTTGACCCAGAGATTCTGCATCCATTTCATCAGCCTTTTTCAGTGCAAGGCTGAGGTTTGGTTTCCCAAGTAAAACTCATGAGGAACAGCAGTGCACATTGGGGGAGGGGGGAAGGGAAAAAAAAAAAAAAAGAGTGTGAAAAAGAGTTGTACCTCTTTCCTAAAGGGATAACATTCTCTTTCTGGTAAAGTCCATCTGCTCCTGCTGTATTCTTAGATCTAATATTAAATAAAGGTAAGGCTGTTCAGACCACGTGAGATTGTGGTGTCCTCCCTTTTTATCTCAAAAGTAGCCACAAAAGAACAATCATTGAAAGCTCCAACAGCCATCAGTTACAGAACATTCTAAGAAACAGATGAAATCTTTGACAAGCAAAATTTGCTCTGCTACACCTTCATAGTTTCAAAGTTTTCCTTAGTTTTCATTTGTAATTCACATCCTGTTTTCAACTTTCTGAAATACATTAATCACAATCACCCCAAATGGCAATTTTGATTAACTTGGACAGCTCATCAGACAACAGACAAGAATAAAAATTAATTCAAACAAATATTGGGTCTCACAAAGCCATTAGTGCCAAATGCTGAATATCAAATCTCAGCTTCATCAAATGGATTTTCCTTAGGTAGATCCTAATTTGTGTGGACACGTGCCCATTATGCTCACAACTGGAAAGCATCAGATTATCAGAGAAGAGAAATATACTGCCCAAAGGACTCAGACAATTGCATCAGAAACAAGCAGGCTAGCATAAAATAGAAGATGATAAATTTTTCAGGACCACCTTCTAAGCCTGCAAGATAAAGTACTTTAAATTCTTTTGGATATACATTATTGAAATAGCTTTATTTGTGATACAAATAACCATTTAAAAAGTGACAACAAAATCATCTTCTGATCCCATTAACTTAAATTGCATTTCTATTTGGTGGGGTTACTGCCATAGCAGACTTTTTCTCCACCTTTGAGAGGAATGTGACAGCTGTGACACTGCAGACACACAGTGAGAGTGACAAAAAGGAAGCATCTGTGAGAATACTGCCACATTGCTGTGATTAAGTTCTCAACCAGATGAGTAATCATGTAAGTAAGTAATACAAATTAACTTAACTATTGTGCCTTGTTTCTTCTGTGAGGTCTGCTTTCCAATTTTTCCCATTCATACTAGAAATCTGATACACTTAACTGTCAAAAAACCCCACCAGACCACAAATAAAGAAGCTCTTGTCTTTCAGATGATCCAAGCTTTCTACTCCTAATGCAAAGTTATTAATATAAACCAGTTTATGTCAATGGCTTCTTCTAACTGCAGACAACATTTGGTAAATATAAGCTTGTTCAGGTAACAGAACAAACCCCAAACTCCATCAATTAATTCATTATTCCAAATCATTAGGCAAAGCATGTATTTAATCTTTGTCGCCTTTCTTCAGCAATTAACACAGCATTGAATAACACAGCAGTCTTTTCATACTAAGTAATTTTGGTCAGTAATTAACTACACATCTAAATGGACAATACCAAGAGTAGCATGACTACATTAGGTAACATTTAAGTAATTAAAATTGTACATGTAATGAATGTCTGCAATTATGCAAAAAGAAAAAATCTGGGTAATTACATGGTGCAACAATCAGTTACGAATTTGTATCTACTGCTTTGGCACGTAGCTTCCCAGGTTACACTTGCAGTTGCCAGAGGCATAGTTTAGGTGTCTAGATGAAGACAGATAGGCAGAAATTTCATATTTCCACAGAAAAAGGAAGTTTGACATTTTAAGTTGAAGACTAATTTTTGCTGTCCTGGCAGAAAGCGCTTCCTACATAAAAGGCAGGAAGAACAAGTAGCAAAAGTGCAAACCTATTATTTTTCACACTGGGAAAAAAAAAATTGAATGAAGAATCTAGCTTCAAGGAAAAGCAGTGCCATATTCATTAGCTACAATTCTCTTTATGTTGGGATCTTACCAAGTTCTACATCCTGATCATCAGTAAGAACAAGGATGATGTTTGGGCGGATGTTTCTACGGTCTCTTTGAAATCTTCCTTTCAGACGCTGATTTAACAGGAAAGCTGAACTTCCATCCAACAGTGATAAAACAGTCACCATGAATAATCCAAGGACAATACTGTGATGTGCCATATTGTGCTGAGTTAATGTTCTCTCTGAACACGGTAGGTTAATGGCTGCTGTTTCTTTTATTTTGTTTGCAGGTCTCCTACAAGGGAGAGGGAACAAGTATTTATTTGTACCTTGACACCTCTGCCCCCCTCAAGGAACAGCAAGGTACTCTCCAAAGAAGTGAAAAGCAATATGCTTGAAATAATCTAACTCTTTAAGACAAAAACCCAACCAACCAACAACAAAGCAACTGAATGTTTTTCCAGTGACAGCTAGAAGCAAAAATTTCAAAACTTCACAGTTCACAAGGCACTACCAATCCGGGCAATGAAGTTTCACTCTATACTCAATCTTGGCAGCAAGTACAAGGATTCAGCTTTGATACATATAAAAAACCATCTTCTTCCTTAGGGGTCTGGGATGTTTTGAGATGACATTTTTGTTTACTGCATTAAAAATGCAGACGTTGAAGAAAAAACCAAACATATCTATCCACAATTTTTAATCAGGACTGTGGCAAAATTTACTGAGTTAACAACACATTTGCAAATTCATAAAGGATTCTCAGACAGAAAACTTGTTATACACTGATTCATCTTACAAATTTCATTAGAGTACAGAGCTGCCCAGATCCTGGAACTACGGTATGATACTGTTTGAAGTCCGCTACAGCTTTGATGTTAGTGTTGATATCCCTTCAGCATTTTCTTGCTTTCCAAGATTTTTTTTTTTTTTTAATATCATTATTATTAATGACTACATTGAAGGCCTATTACTACATATGTTTGGGAATGGACACACCAGAATGGATTTGCACTGCCTATGACAATGCAATGCCCCAAAATCGACTTGTTTATGAAGGAGGGTACATCTAATTGGTACTGCTCCTGTTAATGAGCAATGAAAAACCAAATAATTCAGCAATTCCTTTAAGGAGATTCCAAAAAAATGAGTAAGAGTGCAGAAGAACTTTTCAAATCATGCTTTTGCTTAATGATCTTCTAGTATAAAGGGATTTTTTTCTGTTTTCAGAAGTCTAAGTAAGTAACAGAATAAAACTATTGAAAACATCAAGTATTAATTATTTCATCAGATCCAGTGATCAATGAGTCATGTTTTTTTATGAATCCCCTACTTGCTGCCTGCCTTTTCCTGGACTGGTGCCAATAATCTCTTGTAATGCAGCAAAAAAATCAATTAAAAATGACACAAGGGAGACTATCTGCTTTTTGTAAAGAGCAGAAATGCCTGAGTAGAAAGAACCTAGCACAGTGTATTTTATTCAAAGAAATACTTTGGCTATCCTGTCCCTAAAGCCATTTGGAAAAACAGTTTTTCCTCCAGCAGATTATTTCATAGCCATATTATCATCTCTGTCAGCATCTGTTCTTCAAGATAAACTTTGATTAAGAAAGTTCTCATACAACAGCAAAATCACTGGTCTGAAAAAATTATACTCAGCTTCTACGCTTAGTTTTAAATTGCATATTGAATTTTCACGTAAGTCAAGCGATACATAGCTATAGTATGATGCAATATTTGTTAAGACTTCTTTCCAAAATGGTAACTAAGATTTTTCATTTCATCAAAACCCTGTTGTCTTCCTTCCTATTCTCTCCAGTGTGTTTCACAAGCAGATGAAATTAACTGTTTTCACATCAAACCCAACCCAAACAAAAAAACAAACCAACACCACCCCCATCCCCCCCCACCCCAAAGAAACTATTTGAGATATCCCAACACTTCTTCCAGTAGGTAGGGAAAGAAGAAAGTTCAGTTTCCTAAGTTTATAAATACAGCTTTAGTACCTCTGCTGCAGCTCAGAGATTTGCCAGGCTATAGCAGAAAGAACACCAACAAGTCCTATCAATTTTCATTCCTTGTACTCCAAATTCCATCTGCAGCAGCACAACCAGGAAGAATCATGTCAGATTCAATGTGTTGCTACTGTCCAGAGCAGTCAGAAGCAGCTTGAGAGGCAAACTTGGATCTGTTTCAAAAGGGAAGGAAAAAAACCAAAAGTTAGTTTAGCAGGCACATACTTCTGGGGACCAGTGTTATGGGGGAGGAGGTACAGAAATGGCTTCTGCTCTTCAAAAATAACTCCATATGTACTTCTGTTTAACAAAAAAACCCAACCCCCAAAAAAAATCCCAAAGCTGACAGTATAGATGCTCTCATTAAAAACATTTTTCTGAAGGTCTAAAAGCTAAAGTCATGTCTTTCTGCTCTACACCAGCCATTGGCTTCTAGGAATAACAGTATCTGTTGACTTTCCTTGTAGCTTTTAGAAGGCTGTCCTTGTTGTAGCTGCTCATGACTACACCCACTGTAGAGCACTGTGCACACACCAGTCTTCCTTGCATTTTTCTCACTTCTTTTAAACAAATGCATGGAAATAACCTCACGACCTCATTGCCTCCTCCTCTAAGCCTGTCTCTTCCTCACTCTTTATTGCCCCTCTTGCACTCCGTTCCATCTAAAAATAGAAGCTGTCCCCAGCTCAGAGAGCTGCTTATCTCTCTATAAAATACTTAACACACTTGGGGGATGTACACAAACTGCTGTTCCACAGCTATTTTATCCACACTTGTGTATTTATAGTTAATTAGTTATCTTTGAGAGGATACTGCGAATGGAGGAGAGAATTTCATGTCAAGTACAACAGGCATCCTCTACCAAACCTGTTATCTCTTTCTCAGCACTCTCCTCCATGAAGATTTTTCAACTATTCTGATGTGCTATGTTCCCATTATTATCAGGGTAAGTACTACTGGGAACCAACTCAAAGTCTGTAATTATGTGCAAAAACTCATACCAATAACTAGGTAAGAAAATTAAAGCAATTTTAGAAAATAACCTATTTCTTAGAGTATGTATTCATAAAAGACAGACATGCCACAACTAATCACATATATGCAACAAAATCTAAAAGCCAGCTTTAAATAGCTCACAGAATAGCAACAGAAGAGTCTCTTGCCTGGATTGCCAGTGGTCAAATATAGATTGATTTTTAAATTTTTTTTAAACCCTTAGTCTTTGGTGAACTTCAAGGTAAAAATATGACATAAAGTCTCTATTAAGGCTTCCTTCCCCATTTCTATCAACAAGTTTAATCTGCAACTCATAGTCAAAGCCAAAAGAGTTCCACAGCAGTGCCCCAGTTTGCCTTCTCTTTGAATACAGCACCCTCTCCAATGATGCATTTTGATCTGAGTGCTACAGATGGTCCTCTGCTTTATGTGCCTCTGCAGGCCATCCTCCAATATTAAAGACGCTTAATCTGTGGTGGCTCCCATGAGAATTAGGCATGCCTCTTATTTTTGCCCAGATTACGCATATGAACTTGGCAGGTCTGGTCACTCCTGTTTTGTATTTAGTAAAGTGCTATCAGCCATTTATGAAATGCTCTTCAGCTGAACTTTTATTAAGTTCTGTATTTAGTAAAGTGCTATCAGCCATTTATGAAATGCTCTTCAGCTGAACTTTTATTAAGTTCTGTATTTAGTAAAGTGCTATCAGCAATTCATGAAACATTCTTCAGCTGAACTTAATTAAGCCTATGAAACCTCCTAGCAGACTGCTTTAGAGAAAACCTGGTCCTCTTATTTTCTATGGTTTACGGTTCAGTTTAACAAGTCCCTGACTCTCTTCATAGCCTGAATTAGATCCAGCTGCCTCTTTTTGTTCTTAACTCCTGCTAGTATGGGGAATGAGAATAGAGCCAAACTTAATTCTCCTGTGTGGCAACACAGAACATTACGCTAAGTCACATTATAAAAGTTGAAGAGATAAAGTCAGACTTCAGTACATTCATTCTATTTATAAAAAAATACTGAGCCAAGCTCTGTTCCCAAGTAGCATGTACACCAAGGAAAGACTTCTTTTCAATACTGCCCTCACTAATTAATGTCAGTTGCACCGCAGCACAGGCAGGATGCACAGGGATGACCAGTGTCATCTACCCCCAGATGGTATTTTTAACATGCTATTGATCACTATTGCTTGACACAGATGCAGCAGACACTATGTGCACAACTATAACTGACAGAAGCTTGCAAACATCAGCTCTCCCAGCCTTGTTAACACAAGTCCTAGCACAACTGTCCCACACATAACCCAGGGCAACTTCCCTGAAGTCAAACAATTAACTTATTCTATTACAATCCAGAACAGCACCTGACTTTCTGTAGCAGAAAAGGTACAAACACCTGACAAATTAATTCTGCTCTGAGCCCGCTTCTAGAAATTTGTTTCCAGGCACATTTACATTAACTTAATTAAAAAAAAACCAAGCACAAAACAAAACAACTAACCACAAAACAAAGCATACTACATACCCTACAAACAGCATTAGTGTAGCAATTTCAACTCATCCAGCAGCCACCACCAAAGAGTGTGCAAAGCACACAGCAAAACTGCACAGTAAGGGACTACTAGTTAGCAAGAAGTGATGCACACCTGCTCTAAGGGCAGCTGGAGCCAATAGCAGGTGTGTTATTTAAGCAGGCTTAGGTGTACCATTTGTCCAATATTTAAATTCAGTGAAATACATGATGCTGGAGCCATTCCCTAGCAACGAACCCAATTAAATACACTTTGCCAGTTAAATGGATTCAGTGGTACTACTGCTCTTTTAACTCTTTGATCACTCTCCTACATCCACGTTTGGTTACAAGTCCTTTCCACTGAAGCTGTCAACCATCACCTGAAACATTTATCTCTTACAAACAAAATATAATGATATACTTATTTGTGGATTTGGAACAATCCTGTTTGCAATCAGGCAAGGTTCTCAGACAAAGGCTGACATCAACAGCTATACTATAACAACACGACAAGTCTTATTCTTTCTGATTTTTTTTTCTTCTCCAGGCAGTCCATCAAAATTTTAAGGGAAGTCACAAAATCAAACCTCTGCTGTTAAATATGCCTTCCAAGGACTGCAGTTGTGCTGAATACCTGCAGAAACCCTGGCTAAAGTATTTTCATTTGCAAGTATCTACAATTTCCCCAAAAAAAAAAAAAAAAAGAAAAAAAAAAAAGCCAGGAACAGAGCTTCCAGGCTTATTAGAGCACTGAATTACTATTCAGACAGAGTCTTCTGACTTGCCTTCCTTCTGGTGAACTCTATACCAAAGCTAAATATTTATCATAGGGAAGCTTACTTGTATTACGGAATCTCTTCCCTATTTTGCAATTTTATTTTAAATAAAACTGAGTTACAAAGTAATTGCTTACCTCACTAGGACTTCAATAACATACTTTCTACAAATCCAAACTATTCTTTCTGTTTACTTCTTAAAGATTGTTATTAGAGCTTCCCAGTAGCACACTAAATTGGTCAGTCCTTGGGTTAAATAGCTTCACGGATGCCCCCAAATCCACATGTAATGATTATCTATTAACAACTGACCATGAATTATTTCCTTATTATGCTCATGTATTCATAAATAATGAAGATAAATAATCTTTGACTTGAAAGATGTTTCTTTCAGCTTGTATTAAGTACAGCAATAACAGACTTTCACTTCTGAAAATACCATAAGGAAATGAATGCAAGTGCTTTGTAATAGGAAAAGTAGGCTAACACAGCTACCACTGCACAAATACATTTTACCAAGCAAGGAGGGCTTTTTGTAGCCGCACACAGAACCCCCCACTCCCTCCCGCTGTGTATATCCACCTGCAGACACACACGCACTGCCCACACAGCATGGGAGATCTACTGAATAGACAGCCAAAGGCTCTGCCATCAGTTGTCTTTAGAAACTCTTCTCAGCACAGCCACAATCCTGAGCGGCTGTCGTTGCTTCTCCCCAGCCGCGGAGACATCCGAGGAAAGGTAGCCGGCACACGACTCCTCCAGCACCCCCCACCAGCGCCGTATCCGATCCCCCGCCCCAGGATTAGCAGCTCTGGGCTGGCACCAAGCGCCCACCCCGCCATGCCGGGGCGGGCAGCCACCTCAAGGCCGGGAGGGCCGAAGGGTGGTGGCGTTCGGGTGAGCACCCGCAGCACCATACGAGGCTGGCCGGGCGCAGCGGGGCAGGACGACAGGACCGCAGCACATGGCCTCTCCTCCAGCCTCCGCCGAGTCAGCACCCAGTCTCTCACTGTCCGCTCGCCCCGCCTGTCCTCCCAACCCCAAAACCCCTTTCTCCTAATGCCCCACTCAACTTCCAGCTCCTCCTGCCACCTATGCAGCAAGAGCGCGGCCAGACCTGCTCGCTGCCTGCTGCATCAGACCCTCCGCCCAGGCTCCCCGCTATGGCAGCCTGGCTCGGCCTCGGGTAGCCCCGGCGGCGAGGGCACCGCCGCTCCGAGCTCTGCCGTCCCCGGTTAGGCAAAGCGGGCGTGAAAAACGGCAACAGACCGCGCTCCTAGCGGTCCCGTCGCACACTCACCCGCGGAGCCGGCGCCCAGACGAGCCGAGCCGTGCCACGGCCACTGCTCTCACCGCCCGCCTGCGGGGCCGGGCGCCCGGTGGGGCGGGGAAGCGCATCCCCGGCAGCGGCGCCGGGCAGCGGCCGAAGCCCGTTTCCCGAACTAACGTTTGGAGGAAGCGCTCGGGCGGGTGCTGCCCCCGGCTCTTCTTCCTCCTCTCCCTTCTTCTGCCTTTCCCGTTTAAAAAGTTCATTTACCTCCAGGATCCTCCTCCCAGCACTGACGCAATGCCCCGGCGGGCGCAGGGAGGGAACCTGCTCCACCAGCGCGTCGCTCAAAGTCCAGCGGCAGCACCGCGGGCTGTAGCTCCGCGCGCCAGCGAGGGCAAGGGGGCAGACCCCTCCCCGGGCCAGGGGCCCACGCTGAGCTACCGCCGGGTGCAAAACGCCTTTGCGCGCAAAGAGGATGTCTAGTGAGGGGTGGGACAGAATTAATTGCCCCCCATACTTCATGCTTTTTTTTGTCTCTTAGGGCGAGCGTTTGCCGAGCTCAATCAGACCCCTCGTAGCTGAGCTCCCATCAGCGGTGCAGGGCTGGCAAGGGAGGGGATGGAGGGACAGGGGTAAGCCTGGAGACCTGCACCAAGGCACCTGTTGGGGGGAGAGTCTGATTACTTCAGCTGTGGGTGACAAGACCTTTTGCGCCTTACTCCCACTGCGTGCCCAGAGCAGGTGTTGCTAGAGTTTTGGAACCAGTTACATTCGACACGTGCAACTGAACGGTGGTTGGGTAACTATCTAAACATCTAATACGTTTAGTGGATTCTTCAATAATGTATCGTAAAAAGATGCTGGTACACTGAAGTGTTAAATAAACGAGCATAAAACGACCTCCTAGCATTCCCATGCCAATGGCATCACAGATGCAGCATAGGTTCCCTCAGAACTTCCTCACACTGCATCCAACACTCCATAGGAGGGGGCCACAGATCAAATTCCAGTGTGTCTGGAAGGTGGTATTTTGAATTTGTATCTTTAAAAGATGCATTGGAAAATATGTACCTGAAAAAAAAAATTATAGTGACTATTTTTATCATAAAATGATGGTACAGTGAAAATGGTTTACGTGGTTGAAAATGGACAGGATGCAATTTTCCACTGCAAGAACAATAATCAATGGAAGGAGGAGGAGCAAGAAACATTTGATAAAGAGAGTATAATTTCCCTGCTCAAGTCAAAACACATACTTGCACAGCTGTAGAACTGGCAAAGAAATATGGTTTCTGAAAATGCTGGAAGAAAAGGAATAGCTCTATTTTTAAGGAAAAAAAGCTAGAGCAGAAAAGATGCATAGGAAGAACTACAGAGTTCTAGAAGTAAATATTTCAAAAATCAGAACACCACACACACTTCTATTAAATCTGTGATTTATTTGGATTTTTGCTTTCAAACAAGCATTGTCTCAAATGACCTAATTCAGGCTTTGTTGGAGAAGGCTCATTATCTCAAACACTTTCATTCTTGGCTATACATGGGGTGACTCTAAATTAGCAAAAATGAAGTGACTCTGTTCCTCCAAATATAGTAAGTCACTACTAAGGTTCCAAGCATGCTCCTGTATGGCCTGGTGCACAGGACACACACCAAGCACTGTGTCAGTCTGACTGTGCCTACACAAATATGTACCTGAGTTTGACTGCTAGTATGAGCAAACTCCTTCCTACAGGGACACAAAAGTGATGTGTAAAACAGGAGCTACATCTCACTAGCATTTTGATTAAATTATTATATTGCTTTCAGAGATAACATTTGACCTTCTATTAGCGACTTTCATCTTGCAACAAAACAATTTACAAATAGTTTTTACAACCCACCTGTGAGCTCCAACATTCTGACACTGCACTGCATTTTAGATATACCTTAGTGTCAGATAAAGCAGCTGAGTCACGCAGAGCCAAACAGACTTCTAGCAGCACGACCAGAAACTCAGCACTCCTCCATCCTAACCACTGGCCAACAGTTTGCCCTCTGCAGTACATCACCTCTACAAACTGTCTCTAAAGAAACTGCAAACAGTAGTCACCAAGCCAAAAGAAAATGCAAAGTTTGATACACAGTGGTCCACATTTTACATTGGAGAAGAAAATGAACAAGCTCCCTATTTAAAATGTCTTTTTTTTTAGAGCACTGCCAACGGAACTTTATATTAGAAGAAACATATGACTTAATACAGAGCTGTACTGTGAATTTTCCTTAATATAAACTACAAGTAACAAAGCTACTAGAAGTAGTACTAGTGACATCAGTATGGCAATCTCAATTTGATTTAACATCACTGGAAAATCTGTCACCATAGATGGCTCATTGCAACAAAAGGGTATATTCACCTCACAGTGAGTGCATGTAATTTCCATCAATGTTAATGGGAGTTATGCAAGTGCATTAAGAGGATAATATACCCCCTGGTCTGAGACAACCCTGCAAAGTGAAAGGTGCTTCCTCTCAGAGAGAATGGGGTTTCCATCTCATACATTTCAAAAGAACTTGTTCTGGCACTGGAACAAACCAGGATGGATAACAACTGTTATGCATACACTCAGTGAGGAGTTTCCGAAGTTAAAGCAGTTTGGTGATTTCAGCTGGTTTCCCTATTGCCAAAAAAAAAAAAAAAAAAAAAGGAGTGATATAGAGTTTTAAATACATCTATGGTTTATTTGAAGTTTAGGGCAACAAAATCATGTGAAATTACTGGTAAAACAAGAAGGTCAGAAAGCCTACTTGTGCATGGGGAAGGAATTTTTTAGGTATGTACTTTTTAAATAAAGCAAACTTTTTTCATTCACTACCTGGAAAAGGTAGATCCATGGTGTATATGGATCACTACATCTGATAACGAGTTAAAAAGATAAAATGAAGAAACAAGATCCTTCCTTTGCACTTGCACCCCAGACCTTTTTTGACTGATCATCACCAACCATATTTCAGCTCTCTCACAGTATGTCATCCAACAGCTTGGAGTTGTTTTACTGTACCTCAAATAAGTGCTGCCTATTATGAAAATCATTTGTGTAAAACAAACAAGAAAACCAATAACAAAAACAAGCCAACCAACCACCAATAAAAAACTCAAACCAGGATATACCTATTAAAATAAGGAGTCAACAGACATGCAGGTGTTTGAGTATCATCACACATCTGCTAGGCACATAAATACCTCAGAAGACTTTATCTACACTAGTTCTGTCCAGGCACAGAAAAATCTGTTGAACTATGCATGTTGGACTGTTACTTAACTATGGGTTTGTACATAAAGGCGAACCACTTGGATCCAGTTGGCAGGTAGAGGGAATCCACAGTTACTTGCAGATTCACAGGTAATCAGACCTGAGACCACTACTGAAACCCAAGGGTGTAAAAAGCACTCACGGGGAACCGTCTCCCCCACAGTAATGGAGCACAATAGGAATAGCAGTGTGTTTGCAATACAGAGAAACAACTTCTGGGAAATGAGAAGGCAGTCAGAGAGAGTCCAAAGTCATTAAAATAACACCCCCAAAATAGAAGATAGGCAACATGCTGTGCAAGGCATGCCTTTTTCATTGTTGCCAAATACACTGTCTTTTCAGAGCTCAAATATTGTCTCTTCTAATGTTACACGAAACAGAAAAGGGCTGGCTTCCCCATTTTTACATCCTTCAGTCGCTGCCTTCCAACTCTTCAGACCTGCTTTTAGGTATGTACACTCATCATTAGAGTAACTCATCATACGTAAACCTCTCAAACCATTACTCATTTTGATTTCTTCTGCTTTCATATTTTTTAATGCATACACACATGCCCTGAGCCATCTTTAAAGACCAAGAAATGAAGCCAACAACAGAGCATGAGTCTTCCTCAATGTAATTTATTATAGCAATCAGTGGAGTTACACTAATTATACTGGTCAGAGTCCTTATGGGAGGACAGAGTTTGCTTCTTAAAACAACTGCTTTTCAGTTGCATTAGATGTGTAAATGCAGCTTCAACAACAAATCAGGATGCTATTAGGAAGGCATAAACGGCATAATGTGCTCCACTCCTTGATCCCTCAACAGTTTATCCTTTTTATATCACAGACTCCAGGTCAATATGATTTTTGTGCTCAATTGCTCCACTCTTACATTTTAAAGTCAAGCTGCAGTTTATATAAATATGCAGTTATGTTTGGTGGCGGGGGAAATGGTTTATAAGTTTTGAGGTACTTTGAAAATGGAAAAAGAGAACACAGCCATGAAAAGCCACAGAGGAGGTAAAAAAACCACCAATCGCTTTGCTTGATACATATGCTAAGCAAAGAAACACATAATACTCTTCTGTGTAAAAACAAACATTAAGTATAGTACAGTGAATTAATTTAGTTACAACTATGAGTTTAAAACATGTTAAGATTCCTGTTTAAGATTAATCAACTGAATTTTGATTATAACTAACAACAGTGGATGCAAGTTATTTAAAATACTGAAGCAGCAAAGGTGATGGGGAAGTTGCAGAAGTAACCAACCAACCAGTGCACTGATAAAAGTGATAGTTTATCTATTTGGGCAGCAAACTCAACGCAGATCTTTCCTAGGAAGCTAAATAAATTCAGAAGAAAACATTACTAGAATGATACCAAGTTCACATACAAAATTAATGTGTTCTAAGCATTGATGTTATTAATAAGGCTCCAAGACCCATATGAACAGGATGGAAATTCAATGAGCCATTGTTTGGTCACACAGCCCATATAAAGGAAAAAAGAGAACAGTCATGAAAAAAGCAGGCCTCCCTTTCCCCCATTTAGAAATTACTGTTAGAATAGCTGCTTAGAAGCCAGTAATGATTTAATAATTCATTTTAATAAAGAATTCTTCTTTTCATAGAGAACTCAGGCGGGTTTTGGCACATTCTGGTCTAGTTGTCCCTTACAGGCTCTCACCGCGTTTTAGCATGGTGCTCAGACTGCCTCTGGTTCTGATACTTGGATGTTAGAAATACATGAAAACATGGAGCAATGGGGCAGTAATAACTGAACACACTGTTTTAACTAACAATAAGCTGCAAACTCAGCACTGGTGGGTATGTAATTCAAAATGTGCAAGACATTCATTTTTACTAAAGGGAAGACAAGACTTAGGGAAGTCAATAGCCATTGCCCCTATTTAAACAATATTCCCTAAGAAAACAGTGAAGTGTGTAAGGATTAAATACTCTGTGCCTATCTAAAACAACTATGCTCTGATCTTAAAGTACTAGAGCAGGAAAATATGTAACAACTGACAGAGGATGGATAGAGCAGCAAGCCTCACCTCAATAGAGCTCATTTCTTCACCTCACTGTGTATTTCATGTTAGTCAAGGATCGTTTTAATATTCAAGTGAATTTGCTGCACCTACAGCAGAAGTATCTTCACATCCTAAGACCTGTTCTGTAGGCACAAAGTCCAAAAGGGATGCAACTGGACTTGACCTCCATTTGGAAAGTTGCTTCTTAAACTGCTACTTATTTTGATTTTCGTTATGTCTTCTAATAATTAGTGTTTAGGAGTTCTCCCCCTCTACCTCAAATACTTTTTAACAGTAATAGAAATAACTGGAACTGACTAAGCAAATATTCTAAGCTGGACTTCGAATGCACAATTTTATGAACTGTCATGAGAACAAATGCCACAATTGCCAGCATGTCACACACACGAAGAAGGCTAAGTAATTTTCTTGAATTTTCTCAATAGCACAAGTAAGGCAAAGTTTATGTTGGTATGTGATACCTGTTATTAGATCAACTGGTACATGTGGGAAGGAACAGACACACCCTCAGGCATATCAAACACTTAGGTCTGAAATAGATGCAGCAACCTTCAAAGCTAAACTGCTCTGAGTTTAACTAACGTGATAATCAAGCCATCTGAAAGAAAAGTAGCTTGTACCTCTGGAAGGAGCCACAAGGAAGTCTTACTAACAAAGGAAGAGGAGGCACAGCATGATCTGTTAAAACACGACTAACTAACCTGAAAAACATTGACTTAATACTGAGGTGGGGATACAGGGAAAAATCAGAGTGGTTAAGAAGATTATAACAACTATAAACCCAGTATTCCTAAGAAATCTATCATTTTTACCTTTTAAAGGAGTAATGAGTTTTAATAATGAGTTTTATCTTTGGAAGGTGCTTTGTAGATACCCCTTGAGGGTCACAACTGATTCAGAGAGAGAGTGGCTACTTTATGAGAAACGTTCGCCTACCAGCCACTGGCATCTCTCACTTATTGATCATCTGCAAGAACCTTGGGGGTTTCCTTGACTTACTTTCCATAAGGTTATTTGCTACATTTGGTTATGCAGGTCATTTCCTCTGGGGACTACAGAGCTGTAACAGCAGGTAGATGTGCACTTTTGACAATGTTATGGTAGTTTCATTGCTCTCGGTACACGTAATGTGCAGTCATTTAGGTGATATAATGCATATATTACACATTCTTAAAATATAAATTATATGAAAAAGCCACTTTTCAAAATCACAAATCAACAAATTCCTTTTTTCCTTGAAGTCCTACATGCAGAGATTATTTACATAACATCTAAAGGACACTAAAGCTATACAAATGCTTTCTACTTCATTCAAGATAACAAGAAAAATAATGAAACAAAAACATGTGTCATCCCTGCTTTCCTTTCTTTTCCAGAAGGAAAGTTGAATCTACGTGGAGCTGTAGCATCACTCCCCTACTTCTGGAATTTATCAATTCCTAAAAGGAAGCAGCAATTAAGATTCCTGCACGCAAGAAAATTTAGATCCAGACTACAATACTACACTGAACAGGCACTAAGTGATGTCTGACATGTGCTCTGTAACCCTGTTTCCTCCTCTTCTGATCTTTTGTGTTAACATTTGTTAAATACATTTGTATAAATAGATCTCAATTTGTTCATCTTTCAAAAATTTCAGGCTGATTATAGAGTTTTCTAAAGCACTAAAAATAAGTCTTCAGCTACTGTATGCATTCAGAGTCCTGCGCAATTAGATTCTTCATACTTTATGAAGCAAGAGAAAAGAATCCAGTTCTCTCCTCTGACTAGCATCCTGGTCTTCTACCTCATTATCTTATTTCAGCCTTTTACTTTCTTTCATATACACGCCCATTTCAGATGACTTACATCTCTGTTTTCTTTATGTGTACAGTGTATTACAAGATCCAACTGAGCCTGTTCACTACTCAGTATTGTCACTTTGAGTTATTTGTAACCATAATTTCCCTTTTCATTTGAGAAAAAGACTTGGCTCTACATAATTTTCAGTAGATTCAGAAGCACCATTCTCTCTATTTGCCATTTAAAAAGTCCTGTAACTCATCACCATTGTAGGAAAGTCTTTTGCTACAGCTATATTTGGCAAGGAACAAATTGAGCCTGATTAGTCCCTCTAAACATTTTATTTATTTGTTTAATTTTTTTAAACCTCACAGCTGCCCTTTCTGGCATAGAATACATATTATTTCTCATTTCAATAATTCCTTAGAAATTGTGTCTGATTCTGAATTCAAGAATTACATTTCTAGCTTTAGTAGAAGCACAGCCTATATTTCTATCACTCCAAAGCTTCTGCATTACCAGTGAGCAACAAATTAAAGGTCAGATCTCTTGCATAGACAAAGTGACAATTATGCCCCTAAAAAAGGGAGTGAGATAACTTTTCTGAAGTGGTTAGCACCCACAGGGAACAGTTCTGAAGATCTATGTAGGTTTCCTCAGATCCTGAAATCGTAGCTGAATACTTTTGGCACTTGGCAATGCAACCTGTTTATTTCTAGCTTAGTTAGATTCATGTTACTTGTATCCTCACCACTCTGATTACAGTAACAATTCTTGAGAAACTTGCTAGTCAGAAAAGTATAACAGTGGTCAGCCTGCCCTACCAAACAGCAGTGATTGGTATGAGAATATCTGAGTGTATTTCTTCTGGAACCCAAGAGACTACTTTTCAAGACAAGATTGGATGGTCTTAGTTGCAAATAAGTTCTTACCATACAATGAGACATTGAGCAATTTGTTAAAATTAGAATTTCAACTGCAAATCTGTTTTTACAGATGTGGCTCTTTGATTCTGAATAAACCCATGCAGTATGGAGCAAAAAGCTCCTGGAGGTGCCTATCAGGTCATCATACAGACATTCAGTAACGACAGTGGAAAAACAAATGAACGACTATCCCATGAGAATGAATGATAGAAAAGCACCAATCAATTTTTATAGCTCAGTACTAAAATGCTTTGAGTTTTGTTTACTAGCAAAGAAATAGGTCAAGACCAACTTCAGGCTTAATTTCCAGCTGAATGGACTTAAAGGCCAAAAATCTTTTATGAGGTGCAACACACCAGTTCATCCACAGAGCTCTGGCTACAGTGCTATGTAATGCCAAGGCAGATTTCCTACTCCGTAGCAGGATTTTAGCTTGCATTTGTAAATGCACACAAGATCACACACCAAACTTAGTATACATTTAATAAACTGATGCAAGTCAGAACAAAGTTATTTCGCTTTTTATCAAGAAGAGAGTATTTTCAGTGAACAAAACTATTTCAAAGTACCATGACACACTTGCTAAATGAGAATCTATTCAACACACCCTGTTTTACGATTAAAACCTCTGAAATGCCCAGGGCAATTTCTGTTTTTTAAAAAACTATCTTGGGCATAAAGTTCTTGCAAAACATGGGGGATCTAATACCCAAGATATGGGAAAAAAAGAGAAATATATGCAAATAATATCCCAGTCTCAGGCTCATCAAGTCAAAATGAGTTGTATCAGGTAGCACCTGTTTAGAATGTTTCCTGTTAAATGCTGCATGAATTAGTAGATATTTGAAAGTTAAAAGCAGAGTGTCATCTGCCAGAAGGAAGCTGATAACTATTCAAATTCTAACAACAGTGGAAAACAAGTTCATTTATGGACAGCAACATCTATTAAAATAAAAAAACCAAACCAAACCCACCAAACCCAGAACAACCAACAAACCACAAGAAGAAAACAACCCCAAACAAAATAACCCCCAAAACACCCAAATCAAAACTAAAAAAAAAAAACCCACCACAATTCTTAAAAGCAAAACCAAAAACTTTATTTGAACCATATTAAAATTGAATAAGAAGTTAGAATGTTTCATCTCCTTGCTCAGTCTTTCAACATATTACTCATGCCCCACAAAGAGACTGCAGAAGACTTTTCACTCACAATTGGGATAAAGTGTTGTCTCAAAAAAACATCATGTTTAGTTTTACTGATTTTTTAATGTAAATGGATAACTGAAAACAAACCCAGCAGAAGCACCCAAATAATCTCTCAAAATATGGAAATGCATCCGTTCAAAAATATGCACAAAGGGAAGAAGGTAGCATTTTGGAAGTGTTCTTAGATTTCAGTCAGCAATTTGTCAAAACCTGAAGAACATAGAGATGAATGACAACTATTCAGCTGATGTATTCAGCTGCGATTTTTAAAAGACAAAATTGTTAAGGTTGGAACCTTCTCCTCCCAACTCATTCCTCCTCCATGTCTCCCCACCCTATAATTCTCCTCTCTCCTCCCACTGCTAAAGATATGCCTAAAATGAACTCCAGATAGACAAGGGATGAAATCTGTAGCTTGAAGCTTTCCCTAAAATTCAGCGAATTCCAAACACCTCCAAAACAGAAGTTCTCAACCAGAATTCTAATCACTAAGGTTAGTGTTGGGTTATTTCTAATTCTGGGTTTGTCTTCTATTGGGCTTTTTCTACTACAAGATGTGAGTTTTTTTGATCACAAGTTTTATTTTAGAACAAGAATTTTGGGCTGAGCCTCCTCTTTCACAGCTCAGTGTAAGTTCAAGCTACATGGATATATGAACTGCTTATACCAATCACCTGGAAGAATCCCATGCAGCATTGCCTGGATGAATCAAGGTATTTTGTAAGATATTCTGCAGAGAGGAACAACAGAAAGTGATTCCAGCATTACTATTACAGTCTGTCAGATCTGAATTTAAGGTGTTAATGGCCTTTTCCCACTGTAGTTGATCTTCTGCAACCCAGGCTCTAAGCCTGCTCTTTGTCTGACACTTCAGGACAGTAAGATGACATCTATTAGGAGAGTACATTATCATATGGCAGTGTAGTTCAGATCTGAGGTCATTTTGCTAAATTAAATTTTACTATCTTTGGCCTTTTTCTAGATGAAAGTATGGAAGTTATAATGTGCTAGATTTTTAGCTTAACTGGGTTTCACATCTCTAACAGTCTCTAATAGTAACTTGACTTACCTATTGCTTTTCATAATTAGATCTCAAAGGCTTCCACAAAAAGTAAAGTATGGAATTCATGTTATATTGACTGAGAAACTGATCCATAGAGAGATAGAATGACCTACTCCAGGTCAATTCAATAGGTCAGTGATCCAACTAGGAATAGAGATTCTGGGATCCAAAACACTGTTTTACTTGCTAGGCTAGCAGTTCCCAACTCAAAGCCCATGAACCTCTGGGACTCTGCAGATGAAATCTCTAGGCTGCATAAATAATAATTTGCTTTGCTATCACAGCTTCTATACATGCATAAGAACATATCAACTATCCTGTCCTAGACTCTTCTCAATGCCACAGCAAATGGAAGATCTTTCAGATTAGTGCTGCCAACCAAGTTCTCGGACCATTATGTTCCAAACTGTAACTCATTTAGATACCAGAGCAATAATGCAGGGCTAAAATGCACACTCAAATAATGATATTGAAGAGTAAGCATGAGGAAACCGTCCTGTACAGGGCAAACAAGCTACCTGTGTGTGCGCATGCAGCTGCTGCATGTTAACTAAGGTATTCTCCAACACTAACTGGAGTAGGCAATATGCACATATGCTTCTAGAGGGCTGGGATAAGGGAGAGGAAGGGGGAGAGAGAAAGACAA
Source organism: Ramphastos sulfuratus (assembly GCA_013399055.1). Classification (NCBI taxonomy): domain Eukaryota; kingdom Metazoa; phylum Chordata; class Aves; order Piciformes; family Ramphastidae; genus Ramphastos; species Ramphastos sulfuratus. The sequence goes on along the minus strand of WBNM01021934.1, from coordinate 70,876 downwards.
AGGGGATGGTGGGGTACAACATCTGAGGCTGTGACAACACAAGTTGCTGTGTGGGTGCCTGTGTTGCATGGGAAGGTTAAAACAGAAATGCTTTGTTAATGTGACCTTAGTAAAGCAGTTTATACTTTCCAGATCTGGTAGTTTGGGCTGCCTGAAGACTCGGGCATAAGGCTCAAGTGCTTAGTTGCTCAAGAACCATGAAGCAAACAGAACTGGAAATTTCTGAGAGAAACAACTAAGATTCTGATATAATCACATAATTACAGGTCCTTATAATTTACTCAAGCCCTGTCCAGTCTGTCAGGCAAAAAAACTAAGCAGGAAAACACCAACGTGTTTGTGATGGAAAGTCACGGTTTAGATCGTGCCACAACACTCAATAGACAGGCTGTTTACTTTGATTCCCTAAGGATCTATATTAGTTCTGACCAGGATAGAGTTAATTTTCTTTATAGCTGCTAACGTGGTGCTACATTTTAGAGTTGTGATGAAAATGGGTGTTGACAACACACTGATGTTCTACTTATTGCTGAATAGTGCTTACACAGCATTGTGGTCTTCTCCGCTTCTCACAGTCCTTCCAGTGAGCAGGCTGGAAGTGCAAGCTGGAAGTGCACAGGAACTGAGAGGAGAGGGACAGGACACACACAGCCAGACCAGCAAACCCAAACTGACCAAAGGAATCTTCTACATATGACATCATGTTCAACAGTAAAAAGCTGGGGGAGGAGGAGGAAGGGAAGACGATTGGAAATATGCAATTTGCCTTCTCACATAACTGCTACGTGTGATGGAGCCCAGCTTTCACAGAGATGGATGAACACCTGCCAGCCAGCAGGAAGTACTGGATTGGTTCCTTATTTTCATTTGCTGGCACACCTAATTTTTGCTTTACCTTTTAAATTGTCTTTATCTCAACCCACACATTTTTCCTTTTTTACTTTCCCATTCTCTCTCCCATCCCCATGTGGGGGACTGAGGCAAGCAGCTTAGCTGCCTGCTAGGGTTAGCCTATAACAGGCACAGAGTCCAAGAACAAAGAGATGAAAAAACAAAAACAAATCACCACACTTTGCAATTAAGTGCTAACATCCAAAAAACACCACGTTCCAAATGAGTCCCTTTCATTAGTCCTTCACTGATACTTCTGCTGTAGGAGATCTTAAGAGACTAAAATCTTTACTAAAACCTAAGCAAAATGCAGATTTTCCTGTTGCAGAGTTGATAATAAGCAGTGGTGATAACTCCCAACATTTGCATAGCTGTACTAGTTTGTACCTAACAACAAACTGCCTTAAGGTTGATGACACATATGTGTCATGCACACTCTCTTCACATCAGTGAGACACTCCACTGCTGCCAAGAGCATCTGAAGTTACAAAGCACTGCTCATCATTTTCTAAACTGTGATCCAATCTGAACATCAGAGAAACCTTCAGGGCTTGTTTTGACTTTTGAGAACACTACTTCCGTTGACTACAACCTTTTCTTCAAGTAGTGCATCTTTTCTTTTCCTTCCTTCTCAAAAAGTTTTAATTTTCCACACAGATTCCCAGTTGTGAGCAAGGGGCTGATAAATCTAAAGGTATAAATCACAGGTTGAGTGACAGAAAGCTTTGCTGCTGGAACCATGATTTTTAAAATAGTAATAAAAAATCCTACTGAACTTTAACCAGATCTGAATGGATCAAATCAATAACAAGAGGAATGACTTTAGGCCATTCTGCTCAATTCAAACATGTTGGAATAGCTTCACCAAACAGACTTTGCACTAGATCAGGTATCATTTCTCTTCCCATAGTTCACCAGAATAAATCACAAGGTTTCAATCTGGCAAAGAGATAGATCTACATCTAATTTTTACTTCCACATAATCCAGTAGTGCACAGATCTAATCTTAATGATCACAAATGCAATCTGCAAATGTTAATTTTCTTTAGCTTAAAATAGAGTTAGAGTGGGAGTGTTAACATTTGCTTATCAGACCTAAGCACAAAGAGACTGAAACTGTCTATTTAGCAGGCTGTGTTACAAAGCAAGAGCTCTTTAGACCTTTTACAGCAGTAATCTCATAACAAGCCTTCTCAAAAAGTTAATAGGAGAGATTTCTCTTCCTTGTAATGTGCTGATCTGCTTGTCTTCTCATTGTTAAGGCTGGCAAACAAATTCAAAAAAGTTCATTAGATCTGCCCCAGTAACTGTAACAATAAGCGCAGCTTAAGTTTCTTAGTAGCTTGATCAGTTTAATGAAAAAGAACAGTACAATGGCAAATAGAGGACTGATATAGATACTATTACTGAAGCTGGATTTTTAAACCTAGTGTCTAGCTGCTCTTGGTTTTACTTGAGATATCTATCAGTCCTCAATTGTCTCCTTTCATGTCAGCTCTGTGACAAACTATCTGTTATCTCCAGGCTTTTCTCCACACAACTTTTACTGCAGCAGACAACATCATATAAATGGTCCAACTACACTGGTCTGAAGCAGTGCACGTGAATTGTACTTTATGTTTAAACAGCACTATTAGGTAGATTATAATAAACAACCTCTTTAATTCTTACAACCTGAACTGTATTAAACAGTCTTACAGGTCATTCTACACCTGTGTTTATATGATAATAAACCCCCCTGTAATTTAACCACTGAAATATTTTGTCCCTATTCTGAAACGTTATCGTAAAGTCTAAGGATTACCGTAAGCAAGGCTATTCCTAGGGGCATAATAGCAGCTGCATATGAGATGGATGTTGGTAACTACAGTGAAGCATAATACCACTATCTCTGCTATAACAAAGCATTACGAGTTCTCTTGCTGACCTACAGCTCTAAAAATAAATACTGAGTGACTTGAATAGTTCTGCAGCATTTCCTAAGTTAAAGAGACTGAACTACAATAGACAAATTGAATTCTTCAAGTACAGTTAAAATATGTGTAACTTGAAGCTTGCATTTTCACACTTTTGTACATAGCCATACTCAGTGTGACAGTTTTAAGCAGACATATGAAGCTCCACGACTAACACAGGTAATACTCAGGTTTCATACTGTCTTGAGTCCCAATTCCTCTTGTTTTTCTGGCAAGACTTTTCCTGTTGAAAAAACCAAACCACTTCTATTAAGGAGAAAGTGCATGTCAAACTCCTCATAATAAATATCTCCTCCAATAAATCAAAAATTAATCTACTGAACTCAAGGATTGTATTGCACATCCACTTCTCTACCTAAACTGAGGATAAGCAACAGAATTAACCTAGAGGACAACTGATAGTGAAGTGACAACATGCTAAGACATTATGCTGATCTGAATGGTGTAAGAATCAAACAGGAACAGAATGGTTTCAATACTTCAAAAAGCCATGTCACCTAAGGTCAGCAAACCTGATGGCTACCAAGCTTGCAGCATTCTGAGATATGACAAATGGTCTCATCTTTCCAACATGCTTGCCCCAGATTTCCAGACAAGTCATAAATTTACAGTACACCCAAAATTGGTGCACTGATGGTTTGCAGCACAGAGCTCATATCAGCTCTACTTCCTCTGATGTTCTCTCATCTTTATCTGTCAAAGTGAAGGTCTTATCAGAGTGCCTTGACAAGTATTTATCTATACTTGGTTAGATACTTCCAAGTTTCCTCCTCCATTCTTATTCTTCAGTTCAGTTCTTCTCTTCTGTCGCTATTGTTACCCAGCGTATTTGGTACACTATAAATATTTGGAGTACACTGATTCCACGAACTTTCACCTTAAAAAATAAGGACGAAATAAAAATCTACATAGACTCCACATTGTATAAGCTCATGTTTTTCCAGTCAGCTCTGAATTCAAATTACACCATTTTAGGAAAGTTCAGCATATAATTTCTGAATAGTTGATCATCACTCACATCACAAAAAGCCCCAGATGGTATCCTAAGTACCTTTGTCCTCTATATTTTTTTTGGTACCATTCTATGTGACTGTAAAGTATTTTTTTAAATAAGCAACATACCTAATTCCTAGAATACATTTTCTCCTCACTCATATGCATTATACTTCAAAACTAAGCAAATTTCAAGCCTTTGATACTGATTACACTACTGCTTGAAGGAAAAAAAAGAAAAAAGAGACTAAACCACCTAATTTCCAAATCAAGAAGCACCTGGAAAGAAAAAAAAACAACACACCACACACACCATAATAGAAGGTACTTTTAACATATAATAGAATTCAAGCAGTAAGGCTGTAATTAGTATTTCATTCTGAGCTCTGTGAGGTGTAGCACACAAAGTTTGATTGCATGCAAGAATCTGCTCACCTAAATATCTGTTAGTAGAGTGGTGTTAAAATGAAAGCCATCCTAACAATTATGGCAGCAGCATATACTCATCACAGCAACACGCTCCCCTTAACATGACTTTAGAAAGACCAAATAATAGTTATTGACATTTCTAACAATAAAAAACTTTGAAGTTCTATTTCTGTTTATACATTTCCCATTGCTACAGTAAATACAACAGGGTTTACCTATGCAAGCTCGATGGAGAAACCTCACTGAGCAGTGTGACCAAACAGGTTGTATTTTATTTTAAATGGTAGGTAAAACAACTGGGTTGTATTTGGTAAGTAGTATGCTGCTGTGTGCCCTCATTAATGACTCTCAACAGGGTAAGATCCCAGGCACAGAGTTTTCTGCTGCCACACTAGGAAGCATCTGAACTACACAGCATTTTTTTTCCTGTTTCAGTTACTACTGCTGCTCATTTGGGTCACAGGGTACACGCTGTTTTTAGAGCCCATGGTTATTTCCTTCAGTAGGTGGATAGCTAGATATAAATGCAGGTTGCAAATACACTTTCTACTTTAGAAGAAGTTTAATATGAGTTTATATAGGTGCATGTGTCAGAATGATACAAAACTAGGAATTAAAAAATCCCCTTGAAATCCTGTCTGTCTCTTGTGAATCATAAACTTGCCCTGTGAATCTCTAAAAAACAAATATCATCACACATTGCATGGTCTGCGGGAAAAATATGGCACCTCCAAGACTGTTTTGAGCTTTCAAAGGAAATACACTCTGACAAACTCAATAGATGAGCCAAAGTTTATATGCAGGATAGCCTGTGAAACTCTACCTTAGCAAATTGTGACAGAGAAAGAAGGAATCCTTTAGTAAAACTGTTCACGTTCAAAACAAATAAGTGAGGACAAAAGACAGGAGAGACAAACAACAGAACAGCCAGGTTTATGTATTTGAGCAGCAGATATTAAAAAGGAAAGTTTTGGGAATCATCTTTTTCTTATGTGACTTAAGGATGAAAGCTTTTTATTTCAGAGCAGCACAGAGCTAGTGCCAATGTTTCTTTAAAGAAATGAGCCTGATATTGCATATTTATCGTGCACTCTGGGGATCTGCATGGCAAATACATGCCAGATATTTTAGAGAAAAGATACTAATCTCTTTATACTCTTACAAACCATGCTGATGTGAGCAGGCATAACAGCAAGCACAGTACATAGACTGGCCTTATGAGGTAACTATGAAACCTCACATAACAGACTATTGTTCATATTCTGACTTAGATAGCAAATTCATTTTATATATTGGTTATTTCCTTATTTTCTTGTTGCATGTATATAATCAGGAGTCTTGTTATAAGAAAAAAGAAAGCATAATGGAAGCCTTGTTGGGGAGCTGGTTTATGTAAAAAGCCACACTGAAAGCAGCCTATTCAACCTATGCTGTTTGTCCTCCAGCCTCACACTTACTGTTTATAATCAAACTAGACGAGAGCAGAGGTTGTGTCGTCTTATGTGCTTCTGCAGGACTTCAAATCCTGAAGCCTTAATTAAAATACCGTCTCTTTTGGCTCTTCTGACATATAAATTCATCATTTACAAGATGGAATACTGCAAAAGCCTAACACCTGTAAGGTGTAATGCACCTGCAGAGAAAGAAATCCATTTCAAATGCACTTTGAAATGCACTGGTATTTATTAGACTGGAGTCTGATATGCCAAGTTTGTATTTTTGAACATACCTGTCATTTCCAACAGCATTCGCTGCTACCCTAACTGAATCAGCTCCTTCATTCCTCATCAATGCACACTTTTGTCTGTGAAGTATCAGGTTGTTTTCATGATTTATTTATTTCAAGTCATTTGGTAGTAGCTAGAAAGTCAATAGGTGCATGTTTAAATGATTTTTCTTAATTATTTAAAGCTTTAAAAGTTTTAAAAGCAGCCTTAACAAGAACTGAGCATTTACTAAATAATGCTCAAAGAATAAAAAACCCTACACTCTGTTTAAAAATAGATAAGGGGCCTGACAAGCTAACTTTGAGAATCACCATTGGAATAACTAAGATTTCTAGGAACAGTCTGTTCCTCCTGATACAGGTTCCCACTGTTGCATATTGAGTACAAACCATTGATATGGTGCAGTGACATTGACAGATAAGCAACTATGAAGATGTATGGCCACCCTCTCCTAGCCTTTGGTGTTGAAATAACGTCCCTTGTGTGATTAATGGATGTTGCATTTGTGAAAAGGTGCTGTTATCGTTAAGGATTTCTGAAACAATGTCTGTTCCAACATGTTTTTAATGCAGCTGAGGTCAGCACTGAAAAATGTTAGCTGAATACTAGGAACTCCTGAAGTAGTTCCTAAGAGACAAACAGTAGTGGGGATGCAGTTGACATTCAACAGCAAAAGGCATCTAGCTTGAAACTGTAATGCTTCTGGTTTTGAAGGTGTGCACAAATCTGAAATGCAATGTAATGAGCTCAAATGATGTTGGCTCAGAGAGTGAGACCCTCCTAAGAAGATGAGATAGATTGTTCTTGAGTAGAAGTGCTGTTCTGTCCCAGACAAACTGATCAAATGCTCATTCTGCTCTACAAAAAAGTATGTTAATCAAACCCTTGTGGACCAATGGGAAGTTCCAGAAGTTTTACTGCAGGTGAGCTGATGAATGTTTAAAGAACGAGAAGCTTCTTATCTAACAGTATTTCTTGAATACAGCAATACCTTTCATATGAAAAAATCAAAGATGCCAGAACCACTCCAGTAGCAACTTCCTATACAAACAATGCCAGCACAGACAAATTTGAACTTGCTTTCCATGCGTCTCATGCTTTCTCCAGGAACATCAGGAGAGAACTCTGGGGAAGGAAGTTTGTTTCATACTTCACAAGAAATTTCTAGGTTGTTCTGTATGCCAACTGCAGAGTGATTTTAATATCTTGCTTGCAGCAGTGTTGAGACCATGAATCATTTTGAGAGAAGCAAGATTAATATGACATGATTGGCATGGTTACCATGTTGTTCAAGATTTTATGAAGTTAAGCCTTCCAAATAAGCAGCAAGGGTTCTAACATGATGTAGAAACTATTTCGCAGTATGCACGGAAAGAACTTGCCCTGAGGAGAGCAAAAGTTGCTATCAAGCAACTTCTGCTCCAGACAAAAGACATAATATACTTTATGTGCACAGAGGAAAGAATCAGATTCAAATTTCACAGGGTAATGACAGTCACAAAGTTTGGTATGGTTTAACTATGATCAAGTTAGTTGACTTACCAATATCTGAGACCTAACTATCAGCATGTTTGCTCAAGCAACAGAAGGAAAACCCGTGTTCGTGCTTTAAGATCCTTAATTACAGATCTACAATTATTCCTGACAGAGGATAAGACCCAACTGTTACTGCTATTTACCATAGCTGCTACATATCAAAACTGACCTCCCTGTAAAATGGTGGTTTCACCACAAAGCTCCCTAGGTGCAAGCACAAGAAGAAACACACAATGCTGCCTCTGATAGTAAAGGGTAAGTTCTACTGCATTTTTAGCTCATGTTTCCCTGAACTTCCGTGTACTGCTCTGAATTCAGATACATCACAATGGGTAGGAATGGTTTCAGGATAGAGGTGAAAATGGTCTTTTCCCCTCACAGTACAACAGTATCACATAACGGATGCATGCTCTCACAACACAGAACAGCGGGCAGAGATGAGCATACTGTTCTTTGTGGAGTGCCACAGGCTCCCTCCAGCTGCCCACATCTGACATTCAGAGTAAGATAGTTCAAGACAACATGTGGTCCTGTACAAAAATTGCAGAAATATCAGCACCAGAGAGCAGGAAGGAGAGTTAGAAGCTTAGCAAGTCCTCTAACCTGTTCTCTTCCTCTCCATCTCAACTCTGTACACCGGTAATTGTTAATTGGCATAAGTGTGAGAAAGGACTGTCTGTATAGAAACAGTGTGTAAGTCAGGAGAAGGAAACCTGTATTTGTCCTGTTTGACCATCTTGGAATTATTTTTTTTTTTAAACTTTATAAACTTTTATTTAGCTATTGCAAGATCCTCAAAAAGAAGTTTGAATAAAAAAAAAACCCAAACTTCTCTTTTATAATGCTTGAGAGAGAAAATTCTACATTTTAAGGAGTTCCTCACAAGGCACTGACATCTTTTCCAGAAAGCAGCAGGCAGGAGTGTGCCCCTCATTGCAGTGTGCAGGGTTCTCCCTGGCTAGTTTCAGACAGGAGGTCATAGGCTACTCACCTGAGCCTTCATAAATCACAGACGCTTTAAAACATAAGAAATGTTTTCCTCTTTGTGTCCCTGACGATTCAGCTGCATAGGGAATGAAGAGTTCAGATGCCTTTCATTGGGTCACAGATTGCCTGGAGCACTCTAATACAGAGCAAGCCCATTGAGAGGGAATATGGACACATTCCTTTCACTTGGTCAGACTCCAAGACCTCAAAAGGGAGGGTCTGCGGATTGCAAGCCAGACTGTCCTATTAGATTCCAGTGCTGGGTTTCTCAAGTGGTCCAGGCGCTTGTGAGAAGTGAGATTTGTGGTAGAACAACTGAAAGAGCTGCTGGGAGAAGAAAAGCTACAAAGTTTATTCCTGATAGGAAGACAGAATCTGCTGTCTGGGTTTGAAGTCACTTGCTCAGCAGCACTGGTCTGCCTTTGCAGGTTCCAACATCACAAGACTTACCTTTGCTTTGGAAAAGTCTTCTTTCTGCTATCATCTTCACATTCAGGCTAAGCCTCATGGAATGGAGCTGCAGCTCTTAGAAAACTTGAGAAATTCCACATATCTGTATCTTAACACTGCTCACAGTGCTCTGACTTAGTTCCCTGTTTTCTCATCTTCTCTGCTGCTGCAGTGAAGGCCTAAAGGTGATGTACCAAATGGAATGGAGAGCAAGAGTTCTCCAGTCATTCTTCATCTCAGAAGAAAAGTGGTGGAAGCTAATAAATGAACAAAGGTTAAAGGAACAAAATGGTTGACAGAAGGTCAGCTGGCAATTTATTCCATTGCTGAAGGCAGAAAATTTGATGGCCTGAGCTGCAGCATGAGACACAGTCCCAGAGTCTCTAGCAAGAACACCGATCTACTTCCAAATTCCACACCTATAGTGGAAGAGTGATGAGGTATGCTGCAGCGGGAGACATGTTTTGTTTAACAAAAGCAAAAAGCTAAATTTGGGGTTAATTTTTGTATTTTTTGGTTTTAAAATCATTTTACATCAAAACTATCACTGGTTTTAGTTCATATTTGAGAAAAGGTCAACTCAAGAAGGTGTCTACCAGAACGTATTTGTTCCAGCTAAGTTCTAAACTGGCAGAAAGACAGGAATAATTAAGATGAATTAATTAAAACACTGCTGTCCATATAGACAGTAGCTAAATCCATGTGTTTAGACCCTTTCCCTTAAAATAGAACCCTTAAAAAGGGTTAAAATTAAAATAGCTGATTTTAATGGCACTGAAAGATCAGCTCCAGCACCCATGGCAAATAATAATGTGTAATAAATGAAAAGAGGTTGCTGCTATCATTTGGAGAAGTGTCCCTAGCCAAGGGATCCAGGATGGCTGCAGGCCATTCTGCATCAGCTTCTCAACCTTACTCTGAAACTAAATTAAATATCAGAGCCACTAGAATAAATTAAATATACAACATCTCTGAAGTTCCACTTAGAAGGCACCAATCCTCCAGAAGAGATTTATGTAAGTAGAATTCATATAAATACTTTTGGTGAGACAAGGAGAAAAGAATAACAGACTAATAGGTCATGGGAAACATAAGGAGTGAAGAGATGTCTAAGTCTAATGTTTTTTTAATAAAGAAAATCAAGGAAGCATAGGCAAGAGACATGTCTACGAAACCCAAACTAGTGATGATGTACCCCCTTAAACACTACAGGACTCATTTAAACATCTAAACTCATGTGAGTTGGTACTGAAAACTAAGATGAGCTTCTGAACTCAAAATAGTTAAGTTACCCAACACTTCTCATACTAAAGACAGACTAAGTTCTAACATAAACTTCTAGCTTATTCCACAAATACGTGCATGTAGATAACTTGAAGATACCTTAGACATTACTCCATCAAGCTGCAAATTAAACACTCTTCAAGTACAGAATTTCAGCTGAAATCCATACCACTGCTTCCCTGAAGGAGCTGGCCTATCCTGGAAGGTCTGCTTCTGACAGGTAGTACTTTAATTCTGAGCAACTACAACTACGAAAAGTCAACAAAGCTTTTCTAATGATGTAACGCTGATGCATTCTCAATTTCTGTATATTTTCCTGTTCTTTAGTGAGCAAGGTAAGAAAAACTGTTTTGTCTCTAGCTAGTGTCCTTCTTCATCCACAGCCAAGTGAAGAATTAACTTCAAAACACTAGACATTGCTGAGCATCTGTCATCTAATTACTCCCATTATCCCACTGAGACTAAGTTACCTTATCTTCCTTATTCCTTGAAAAATTTCTCTTTTCACTCTTTAAAAGCAATATCCTTTTCTCCCTTGTTTTAGTAAGTGTAATTACCATCTCATCCCCAGCTTACAAAACTCATGTGTCAATAATTTAGAACCATTTCAACATTTCAATAGTGGCATGCTTGTATGCACATTTCACAAAAACTGATTCCAGTTTTTTTTTTTCCTTCTCTACCAATCAAATCAGTCTTAACTTTCAGTTGTACAAAAAGCACTCATTTTTACCACTTTTACATGCAGATTTTCCTGCAGAGCATGTACTTGATACTACAGAATAAGTGGAACACAACAAGCAGTGATGAGAAGGTAAGATTCCTTTCACTGCATTTACAACTGGCTGCAGCAGATGCCTTTTTTAGTCCTTGGAAGATTGATGATTCCATTATTTGTAGTACTCAGCAATAAATCTCTGAGTTTAGGCTAAAGTGAGCACTTTTCCCTACTTTGCGTCTTCCATTACACTGTTATTCATCATGTTTAATCATTCATTTACCTCTGACTGCTACTGCACTTGGGGAGGACTGGCACATTATTGATTTTTGACTTTTACCCTTTAGAAGCTGGGTAAAGGGCTTTGCAACTGCTTAATCAAAAGTGACATGACCAGGGCAGGGGAGCTGCAGACCTTGGGAAATAGCAGCTAAACAACATGCCAAGTTATGACAAAATAAAATTAAGAATCAACAAAGAAAGCAAATTATAATAAACTGAAAATTAAAGTGGATAGCCCCAGGAGATAACAGGGTACAAAGCTCTCCTCAGCCTAGCAAAACGTATTTCTAGGACAGAGAAGACTAAGATGAAGCAGGAAGATTTATAACTTCAAGTTCCTACAAAAAGAGAAATGTAAAACCATGTTCCCTTACAGAAGTGTCAAATAATGTAACCTGGCTGAAGTATATTCTCAATTCCTTATAAACCATTTCCCTCAGAGTGTCACTTTAGCACCTCACCAGCAAGCACGCAATATAAATAACACACAATGTAGCACTTTGATTGCTGGCTTATTTTCAGTTTGCCAGAAAACAGACTTTCTTAAAAGTCAGAACTCCATTCACACATGTGGAAAAGCAGCAGATAAACCCTTAACTCCTGCTAACATCCAGCAGATCATGCAATAAACAACAGATGTAAGTACAGCAATTGACTTCATATCAACAGTATGGTCATGTCCATTTCCTATTTTAGAACAAAGATGGAAAAAAATAAAAACGCATAAAGTAGTGGTTAAAATGGTCTACTTTCTTGTATAACCCAGTTTTATGTACATTCTGTCCTTCACAAGGAGGAAGTGCAAGCAAAAGGACTAGTGAATTTAAAAATGAGCTCCTAGTGCAAGACATGCTGGCCTCTTAACTTTATATCAACCATATTGTTTCTCTTGAAAAGTATAACCCATTACATACTAGATGTCACCTCTATTAATGGCACATTTTACAGTAAGATCCTAACTGATTCCCCTGCATTTCAGATAAGCATAGCCATGTAAATGCAATCATATTCTGCACTCTTCATCACAGATAATTCAGGTATGCTGTGAAAAAGAAACCATTGCAACAAACAAGCCTGAGTCCATTTCTTATTTGACAGATCTCATCTTGAATGAGATATCAGAATTGAACCAAGGCAAGTTCTGGAGCAAGGTTACTCGTGTTCATAGCTTGTCTCTGAGCTCTAACACACACAAACACACATTACCTGGGGCAAGAATTAGGAAACCCTTACTGCACATAGTGGTATCCACAATTTTAATTTGAGCCAGAGTTTCCAAACACCTTCAACTCCAAAGAATGGACATAGATACTTCAATATTTTCCCTCCACTAACATAAACTTCCTCCTGTTGGTTTGGGTTTTAACAGACTACGTTTCAGAACTGCTGAGCACTCCAGCAAACATAACTGAAACCATACAGACAGAGCGCTTCTGAAAGTTGGGTTACTGTCTTTCTCCATCATCATCTCCAACTGGTGATCAAAAAAAATATATTCTGGCAAATGCCACTGCAAACTTTCTAGGGGAACTTATTTTGTCAAGAGGGATGGGAAAACACAAAGTACATCATCCACAAGACGACACCAGCTGAAAGAATTCAGGAAGAATAGTTCTGGTATGAAAGGTGGCACTGCTGAGAGGAACTATTGGTCCCTGGCTATGTTAACTGAATAGAGGTCCTAGATAAACTGTTTATGAAAGTGAAGCTGATCTTTTAAAATGTGATAAATGTCACAAGAGGCTCAGGAAAAGAAAAAAAATCAATACTGATAAATCTTTAAACACAGCAAGTAGGACTCCATGCGTGCAAGCAGCATGGGGTAATTCGCCTGGCCATATTTGCATGTCTGGCAGAAAAGCCTGTTGCAAAGAGAGTCCTGTAGAAGAAACTCAGTATTTAGAGACTGTACCATACATGCAAATTATGTGTAGACTTCCTAAGTCTACAAATACAGCCCAGGTACACTTACGAAGTTCTCTGCCCTGACAGTATCTCAGTCTGTTGCATTAACACAACTTTGTAACAAAGAAAAAAAAAGTCCAAGCTAATCCATGAACAGTATGATTTACAAACTTTTATATCAACAGCCTTTCAAAAAGGAAAATAGAAATTTTAAGTGAAAGCAATCAAGTTTAGGAAATACTACTGTTCACACACTGTAACTCATGTACAGCACTCACCACCTCCATAATAAAAAAACCGCTTCAGCACAGAGAGTGCAGTAACCAAGTACAAGGTGTATGCTTTTGAGGGTGTTCAGTGTCTTGGCAGATCAGAACAGTTAGTGCAAAGGCCTTGTCAATCTGGCTTTGCTGGGATAAATCATGTCCAGTCTCCCTAAAGAGTGCCACATGAAAAAAACAACTGGTCAGAAAGTAAAGGAAAATAAAGTTAGGAAAGGGACAGAGTTGATTGTCTGGCTTCTTTTTGGGGGTTGCATGCCAGACATGCAGATGAAACCACTGCGCATATAATCCAAGCTTTTGTTAGTTTTCATTATTTCAAGATTGAGAAATATTATTAAATCAGAAAGACTATTCCCACAACCTCCTCAAGCCAAATTGACTCCTTGTTTCATATGAAAATAGTTTAACACTAAAAAAAGCCCCAAAAGGACACTGTTCACCAAAGACTACAAGGTCTGTGTAAAGTTTGCATCATTCTTTCCCCAGCCCAAAGAAAAAAAAGTTTCTCACTTATTACTGTAGCATATTTGTAACATTTATGTACTTCCATTTTAAAATAAAAATTATTTCATCCTTATAATTCTATCAATTCCTGTTCTGAATGAATTTCAGTTCCCCACTAATCAAAAAGTCAGCCCTGAAAGCAGACTGAGTCAACAATTAAAGTAACTACTCTTCTGGTACTACATGGCAAAGCATTGCCATTTTATTGCAGTTGTTGCAGAGTACACTATGCTGCAGACAACGGAACAGTAAGTGGAAGTAAACTGCTCAGTGCTCACACCAATCAGCAGCTCTAAGTATCAATAAAGCTAGTTTAATCTGGACTGGCTTTTTGTTGTTTTGTTGGTTGTTGTTTTGGGGTTTTTTTTGTTTGGTTGTTGTTTTTTGGTGGGTTTTTTGTTTGTTTATTTTTACATTATATAAAGCCTTTTGGTTGGTTGGCTTTTGTGCAAGTGATTTAACTTTGTTGTAATGCAGGAAACCTGAGCCCAAGCAGCTTTGAATTCCTTTTTCAATGGGTGACTGATTATTTTCTTAAGTCTAGACTGCTGTAACCCCACCAGTGACACATCGGATGGACATATGTGACTCAAATGCCAATCAGGAATCTCATCTATCAAAGTTGTAAATAGCCTCCAAAGCACAGCCAAGACTTCTGACAACTGCTTTGTGATAGCACTTCCATAACTTGGCTCAGACGACAGAAACTGACGTGCTTTCAAGCTGCTGAGAGCCCTGCCAAGGATCAGTTACGCATAGCGCTGATCACACTGATTCACATGGAATATATCTGGTTGGAAGAGATCTCAATCATCAATCAGTCCAACCCTCAACCCAGCAGGGTCAACACTAAGCCATTCCTAAGTGTCAGATCCACACACCACTTCAACACCCGTGGAGATGGTGACTTGACCACTGCCCTGGACAGGCCATTCCCACGTTTGAGAACTTTCTCAGTGAAGCAGTATTTCCTCATCTTCATGACTCCCACAGCACCACCTGGATTTTCCCAAATTGGCTCACTACTGCCTGCTACAGGGAAAGGTAGTCACACAAGAACAACAATATGCTCCTTGAAGCCAGCAAAAGCAGTTAGGGTTAGAGTCTCTTGCTGGCTGCCCTAGGACAAATAAGCTGTCATGACCACATTTTTACACCATTATCCTGAATTGTCAGTCTCTGCACTGTGGCTAAACACTCACATAGTGCTTCTCTGAGCCTACACAACTGCTACACTCCAGACAAA
Source organism: Ramphastos sulfuratus (assembly GCA_013399055.1). NCBI lineage: Eukaryota > Metazoa > Chordata > Aves > Piciformes > Ramphastidae > Ramphastos > Ramphastos sulfuratus. Next base: position 55,664 of record WBNM01021934.1, on the reverse strand, counting down.
CCTTCTTCAGGACTGTCTGGCTCAATTATTTCTTTGTTGCTTACCTCAACTTCTTTCACTCAACATTAAACATTGTTTGAACACAAGAGCCAAACTTCTTTGCCTATATGACTTAAAATGAATATTCACAGTTCTGGTTCAATTCTAATGATTGACGTGATTATAGCTCCCAGCAATGAATTCCCCACACAGCCTAAAAAGTCTGAAAAGAGCAGCAACAAAATTAATGGAAGCCAGGAAAGGAATAATGGAAGCTTGTTAGTTGCTTAGACCCCAGAGACCTTGAATTTCAGAGTTCCTGGTTGGCATTGTGCGTTTCACTCATAGAAACATCCAGAGAGAACAAAACAGATGATGAAGTACACTGCATCATACCATACCTGTTCTGACTACTAAGCAGTTAATTCAAACTAGTGCAGTTTTGGGGCTGTAACACATAAATAAAATATCTAAAGCCAAAATAATAAAGTGTTGGATACAATAAAGCAGATAGATTTCAGTGTGATAGTGCTAAATCGTTATACTTGAAAACAAGTGAACTCTTCGACTACGCTGCACACAGAGAACCTTAGAGATGGCATGGAAAAGGCTGCCCTATGTAGTAGATTTAACCATAGCTTGAAGAAGAAAGAGACAGAATCATGACATTTCTGGCTGTTGGCACCCAAAAGAATACTAACTGGTCAGAACCATGTATTTAAGCAAACAGGTACATACCTAATACACACCAAGAGAGAGCCTTCTAACTTACTAATGGAAGAACTGTTATGTGGGTAGCTACTCTTAGAGAAGATGTAGATGTACACTTGCATTGCTCTTTCAGCAGCTATACACACATGCTTTTCTTGAGTCCAGTGCATGCTGATGCAGCCTCTGGCATGCAGCTTGGAAAGAGAAAAAAGAAAGCTCATTTTGGCAACAGAAGGCCTTCCTGAAAGCACAGTAACTGAACTCTGACACTACTCAGCTTCTCTGAATCAACAGAGACCATTCAATTCGGCATCTGCACAGCAAAGCTAATCACATTCACTGTTTAAATGTTGGGATAGACAGTGAGATGAATTAGAAATCTGAATTCTTAGCAAGTAGAATAGGAAAGCATTGGTAACTTACAAAAAGCCAATGCTTTCCAAGGATCCTTTCGATGTGAAGAAATGGAGATGTTTGCTTTGGAGTTTTAACTCTCTGCCCAGTAGAGATACATTCTTCCATTAGTTGTCAAAACAAATACATTGCTGTCCTAAGCCTCCAGTATTTAAAGTTTACTTTGCCAATCAATTATTAAAACTTCTCTGTCATGAAAGACACTTCCCTTTCAGCATTTATTCCTCACTTACAGCACTAAAAATGAGGTATGTTAGAAACCAGCAGTGTTTCCAATAAGGCAAATTAGCTGAGATAGGTAAATCACTGAAAATCACTGACAAGAAGGTTTATGAATAATTAAGTAGCTGATATACAGCTGCATTACCACAAGCCTCTTATTCAGATTGCCATATTTCTCAGCATGACACAGGCAGGACTTTGTTTCTGTAGTATAGAGAGACTCTTAATTAAAACTTCATTCCTCAGCATGCTAAGATTTATCCTTCTTTATGAGAGCCCAGATTATTATATTTAATGCTGTAAAATGTTAATTTTCTGCTTAAACTTGCCAGACTGCTGACAGAATTTTACAATTCTTTGTTGTTTCCAACTTCTGTAGGATAAAGTGCTACACATTCTTTAGGTAGAAATTAATTACACTACTCCAGTCTTCAGAGTAGTCACCTGAATATTACCCATTTCAACACACTGTTAGAATGTTGTAGTGATCTTAACTTGCAATCATAAAATTCCACGATTGTCTCTGTCTTAATGACCTCTGGCTTGGAATACAATCATTGGTCTTTGCACACTGCCTGTCACTTTTAGTGCTTGAATATTGACATTGTATCTCTTTTAGGTTCTTTGCAGCACTTTAATGACTATGCCAATTAATAATGCATCCTTCTCTCTCCTCTAGCTAATTTTAATTGCTGTAATTTATGTCCCCAGACAATTCTTGTACTACACATGTAATCTATACTGCCATGACTGAGTTAGATCACACTCTCAAGGTCCTTAGCAGATAAACAACACAATTTCAAGTTCATAGACAACATCTACAATTGACATCAATTACTGCTCAAGGAAACAAGTCCTGACATTAGAGGTAACAAACAGATCATTTTTATGTTCTGGAGCAGAGTGGACTTCACTGGCAGAGCTCTGACAATTAATTACAACTTCACAGACAGTGTTTTATGGAGACACTCAGATACTCTGCTAGTTTCAGGTGGATTTTTCCCTTTCAAAGATAAAGGTTCTGCACTTCAATAGGGCAAAGCTACACTATACCCCTACACTGACTTTCTCAAAAACACATGATTAACACCTTAGAGATAGTACTAGCTTGTAGCATAAACACTCTAGGTTCCTTGCTAAAGCCTGAGACAGTGCACAAGATGAACTTTACCTTTTAATAAAAAGTTGTTTGCAAAGTTCATGGATACAAACAAAATCACACAGAAACAGAAGAGCTCTTCAACTAATCTGTACTCAGCTCCACATAGAACCCAAAAAGAAGGCTGTAACTGCAAGTTGTGCTTGTCCCATATTAGATTGTTATTCAGTTCACCCCCTTGCCAGTATTAGAGATGCTTCACGAATCATATTCCAGTATTTCACTTTGTGTAGCTTAACTTTACAAGCTTGTGGATCAAACTAAGTCCCTCTGTTTTTATTGCCATCTCTTATTGCCTTCAATCTACCCTCATCAAACCCTCTTTGCACTAGTTGGCTTCCACCTCTCTTCCTAAGTTATCTTTCAGGCTCATCACATCGTACCCTAGTCTCCTTAGTAATCCTCCTCAAGCACATCGACCAGTTCATTGCTGTCCAGAAGCGTTAAGACAGCCTACAGCCAGTATCTAGATGCATCTAACTATGCACAGTATAATCCACTCTACCTGCTAGAGTCCCACACTGTACCAGACTATTTTCTCTTCTCGTGAGTTAAAATTCTATTTGAGATATAATACAAACATCAGCCTGGGACAAAAGCATGCTTCCTTCCAAAGATGAAAGGGTCAACATCAACAAGGTTAGAAATCCATGAAAAGGATGTCAGATGGTTATCCTCCTGCTATCTCAGTAGTAAATTGTATACATTGGATATAACATGTTTGGAGTTTACTAAATGTTATTGCAGGTTACTTGAAAATTATTCGGTCCTTTCTGAGTTCTGTCTTGTAAATGGATAGGATTAAAGATCCAGGACATAATTTGGTATATGTGCTATTCATAGAGATATTATATTTCATAGGCCACAAAAAACATTAAAATCATTGCCCTCAAGCACAGCAGTAACCATAATTCTTATGCCACAAATTTACATTCTGGAAAAAAAAAAAAAAAAAAAAAATCAAATCAATTCAATGGTACAGGTGTCACAGACAGTGGAACCTGTTCCAGACATCTTTAATTGATCCTTTCTCTTTAAATGCAGGGCTCGGTTCTAATATATGGGGTACCTAAATGAAAGACAGAAGGAAATGCAAAACGTATTGTGGCATCTATCATCATTTAACTTCCAAGTGCCTACAATGAATCTTTGAAATAGTACACATCTTTAACTACCCTCTAGTGAACTATATTCTTATATAGTAGCCTCAGAACTCATCTAAATTGCTCCATAAATTTACTGGCACGGAGCCAACATGTCACATTTCTTTAACCTGTTTCCTCTATCCTATTAGAGCTGAGACACTCATTTACTGTTAATTAATTCTAATAGCCAGAAAAAATGAGAGTTACAGAAACAGACAGGTAGCGTGGAAGAGAAGTCAGTCCTTTAACTACACCAGCACACCTCCCTCTGCAATTTCAATACAAACCTAAGCAGTCCTCAGTTGCTGAAGCTCCCTTTCTGTTGGCAACAATCGGCTGATAGTGATGGCAAGATGCACCTTTGGTGCTTTCTCACAGCTGGTTTGTATGCAGAGGATAACAAGCTGTTGTTACTACAGCACTTACAACTCTGAAGCTGCACACAGTGGTATGAACCCGAATGTTCCCATAGCTTTTCCTACAGACTGGCCTGCATCAGTCTTCCACATGACAGCAGAAGCAACAACACAACCCCAAAAAATCCCAAGCAGTAATACAGTAATTCTCCACTACAACAAGCCTGTGTCACTGTAGATGACTACACTAACATTTAACTATTAACAACCTCTGCTGCATGTCCAAGAAATCACTGAAAGCAAAGCTTTTCCATAGGTGACAGCTTAGATCAAAGACCACCATGTGCGGAGTGTCTCAGAAGCATTCTACATGTTCAGCTGCAAATGAAGCAGAAGACATGCTTGTGACAGTTCAGCTGCAGAACACTGTAAACACCCAAAGTCATCTAGACAAATCAATCCCCTGTATTCCTACACTAATCACAGTGTTTTAATCTCAGCCACGTCATGCCTATCACCCCTCTGTCTGAAACCGTGGCAGTAATGATACCTGCTTTGAAACCAGTAATTACAAAGTATTTAGATACTATGTTGATAGCTGCTGTAAGAGATCCAAAGCAGTCACTAATACTGCATTCTGGTTTACTGTCAAATGGTGCCTGAAAAGCCAGGTACAAGGACAGAAAAAAAAAAAAAAGCTGCAATAAGGTCCTTCTGTCCTGCATACTGAATGAGGCAAAACAAGCCTCAAACATTTATGACATGGTCACATAAAATGATAAACACAGTTGTGCAAGGAGACAAACACTTGGCTGCTCAGTTTTACAAGCATCAGATTAACTTTAAAACAGGATAGGTGCATGTTTAAGTATTTAACTAGATCAGAACCTCAGCTGTTAAGATAGTTCACAAGGAGCTCCAATTCAGAAGGCAACTCTCGAAGACATTCAAATCTTTTTCATCAACCACTCCTCAGTAAGAACCCATTTTCACTATCCCAGCCCTTTGAGCTTAATTTTCCAGCCAGCAGAGACACAGTTGCACTTTTTGAGGACCATACACTGTGTTGTAACTGCCAAGGAGCAGACAAAGGTGTAATGAAATGGACACTCTGCATGCAAGAGCAGCAAGTGCTCCATGAGTAACTCTTGCTAGTAACATTATTAGTTGCAGGAAAGTCAAGGATAGGAGCCAAATATACCACTGCTTTCCATTAAAACTCCCCACTGCAAAGGGGGACAAAGCCAGATTCCTAGGATGGTGGACAAAATAATTGTAATAAAGATGTAATTCTACTGAAAGCCACACACAATAGCAAGGTCAGCAGAGTGCTGCCTCTGTGTGATTTAGAATTAAACTTGTAATAGGTTTCTCTAGCAGCTCACATGTGAACTGCTAAGCAGTTTTTTCTCCCTCTCTTGCTGTATCATCAAGGAACAGTAATAAGTATGTCAACCAAAGAAATTGCTTAACCCTGCTTTATATAAGAAAAAAAGCCCCATGAAACAGCCCAAAACCAAAAAATCCCCTTAAATCTATTTTGTTGGTTTTCTTTAGCTTCCAAAGGATTGAGCACAGCCCTTACATTACTGCCAAGAGCCTGAATTGCAGCAGAGCTAAATCCTACATGCTCCAAATTCCTAAGATTGGAACAAATATAAAGCAGTTTGCAGCCTCTACAACTAGCAGCTGCTGGGGCTGTAAATAATTGTATTTTAATTAGAGGGATTTTACAGTGTTTCTCATTACCCATATACTTCAGTACAATCAGGCTCAAAGTTCTTTGGTCTACCACAAAGCAACTCAAGCGGTGCAAAATATTCACAGTGAAACTCAAGCTTTGAAAGGTAAAGTTTGCTCATCTTTATTCCACTTATTGCACTACTTGCAGAGCACAGCTTTTTTTTTTTAAGCAGCAAAGAACTGCTCAATTTTTATGACCACATAACATAAAATATAGCCACATCTTAAAAAATATTAGCCAAACAAAGCATGCACACAAATCTAACCACCACCAGACTCCACAACTGTTTATACTGGTTAAGAGATTTATCTTCATAAAATGACATAAAAGATACTCTGCAACAGATTAATAAGGATGCATTGCTAACACCACACACTCAGTTGGAACAAAACTAAAGAATCCTGAAACTGACACTAAATCAAAAGTAATCAATATTTTAAGTAATTTCTGTCATATCTGAAATGAAAGCACAATATTAAACTTTCTATGTCAAAAATCCTCTATACAAGGGGTGAAGGTGCATAACGGAAACGATGTAGGAATAGAAACCTACCCTTTGTATTCATGGAAGTTCAAAACCCCTAAGTGACCACCTGCATTTCAATTCAGGCATATTTTGTCCTTAATAGATCATATTACCATCAAGTAAAACATTTAACAAGGAAAGGTCATAGGAGTAATGTTCTGGGTTCATTTGAAACAAGGGGCAAAAAAAACAATACTAGGCAATGCATCTGGTCACTTCTTAGAGAGAAAGATTCTCCTCCTGCTTCTGTGAAATCTATCAACCACAGAATCCTTCCAGACAAATAACTGGGTGGCCAAATCTTCAGACCAGCAATGGCACAATCCACCAGCATTGTTCCACCTATTGGTGCTTACTCCCCTTTACCTCCCTACATGCATTTATTCTGTACCATGTTCTTTGACATCAGCACTGCAGGAAAGTAGTGGGTCTTTGTTTAAGCTGTAATTTCAGTTACAACAGGGTGAAGGATGAAGAGAGAGAGCAAAGAGCAGCAAGAGAAAATATTCCAAACTGCATCTTAGAGTATTCACAAAGCAATAAGAAGGGAGCAGCAAAGACAAGACAGACTTCTCAAAACGCAAAAGAGAAATTGATCAGTACAGAAGAGAGGGAATAGAGACAGCTTGTCTAAACAGAAACATCAGAGGTAATTAGCAAAAAAACAGCACAGATGTTTGCTTCCCTGCTCCAATAAAAGGTAAATGAACTAATCTTGAAACAGGACATGCTTTAAAGATTCCAACCTGGCCAAGCACTCAGCTATCACATTAATTACACCAATCTGTCACCTGAATTTATTGTGAAGACCAGCATTTAGTACCAATACACTGCAATAGTATTACGCATAACAGTCCTTCTTGTCACATTCTTCCAGAAGCTGGACATCTAAAAGCAAGACTAACTACCAGAGTGAGGTATGGAAGTAGAGTCTCATGCCAATAGTGAGGATCAGAGAAGAGAAAGACAGATTGTCTTTCCATGATGGTATGTATTACCAGACCCTTAGTCTTGGCTTCACTTTTGGACCACAGGTCTTAAACTGAGAAGGGATAGATAATCATCTGAAAGCACACAAGGAAGATTCAGTATGCCACGTAGAACACTGGACATGGGACAGACTTCAACACAAGACTATCTTCGCAACTGAGAACACTGGAATCACAAACATGACAGTTTTGCACAGTCCAAAGTACATTTTAGTACTACTCAATTGAGAAGTCACAGTATCAATGAACTATATTTAGAATTTTACATCCCTCCTGCTCATACCAAATCATCAGTTGTCAGAAATCAATATATCTTAATAAGCTTCATACAGCTACATTGACTCAGAGCAACACACCCTGTTTTCCAGTTTTCCCAGAAAAACAGCAATTTCTGTAGAGACTCAGAACAAAAAATACTTGGCAATTATTTCAGCTATTAGGAAAATATTTGTTTTCCATTGTTTGACAAAAAAGATTTCCTAGAAAACGAGTATTTTATTTTATGCATACAAAAAAAAAAAAGAAAACTTGGAGCTTTATTCCTCAGGCAAAACTAGTAATCAGTAAATAAACTTTGAACATGTCTACAAACCTCCTCATGGAATATGAGTGAATTTTAAGTGCCACAGAGACTAGGCAATTAACAGAGTACAAGAGGGTTTTACACTCACAAGGTCAGCAATTGGTCTTCTGCAGAAGAACCTACAGTTCAGTAATCAAGATTTCCAGTGGTAGCAGCTGTAAAACAACCATGAACAAACAGGGAAATGATTCACTGTTGTGCACAATTTTGCTTTTATTTACACCTATAACTAAAGCAGTTCTTTCTGATTACATTTAGATTTTTTGCATACATGACAAATGCCTTAATCTGAAGTTTCCGCCAAAGAGGCAGCACGAAAGCATTGCTATAAACCCCCTTCTAAGATACTAATTTATCCAGAACATGGAAAAAAAAGTTGTGCCCAGTCAGTTACTAACATCACTCCATACAACACCTGTGGAAAGGATTTCCATGCAACCATTAGGTAGCATTAATACTAATATGACTGACTTTGAACAACATATTGGACAAAGATGAGAACACCACCACCAATGAAGCCACACCACTTTGCAAAACTAACCCTAAGCAGTCTCATTTCTCTGTCATAGAACTACTTCTAAAAAAATGCTCTTCCTAACTTTGGCCTCTCAAGTGTTTTCTTCTTCAAAACACCAGTGTTGGGTTTTTTTTTTTCCTGGTATACAGTGTTAAGTGGTTTCCTGCCACATTTCTCACACACAGTTGTCCTGCTATCATTAAACACAGAGTGACATGTCACTTCACTCACTTTCAAGTTCTTCTATCACTGATGCTGAATGGGCATTATATTTAGTAGTGATGGTAATAAGGGATCAGAAAGACAAATGCACATCTTGCTGATCTTGTTATTACTACTCAAGTTGAGAAACAAAGATTATTTGCCAGGACAGTCTCCAGTCTGCTGGGCAGGTGCAGTCTTGCAGGCTGTAACTCTGACACATGCCAACAGCACAATTTCTTTACGTCAAGAAGTCTGCTCCTGACATTTCAAATTCCTTATGACTCCCTTTCGCATCTGAAGTAAGCTCCAGATATGGTATGTAGGTAGACTTCTTAATCTCTACGCTTACAGACAAAAATACAGGGAGTTATTTCTTTAACTTTATACAAGTTAAAGAGTGCTGGACACATAAACCTGGGGGAAACTAACATGGGCCCTACTAGGGCTCTGTAGCACCGCCATCAGTGGAGCAAATGTTGTATGCACAGACACTGCTATTTTAGCACATTTTCAGATGGTGTAATTTTCAGATGTGCTGAAGTCTCAAGCCTGGAGACAGAGGAAGCAGGGCTATAAATAGTCAGCACAGCAGAAAACCCTGGATCATTAAAAACCTGTTCACAGAAGCAACTGTGATTCATATTATTCACCTGCTGTGGTTGAGCTTTTAAGTCTAAGTCAGATTATAAGAACAGTTTATTTGTGGGGAGGAAGAGTCTCAATTTTTCAATAACAAGTATTATGAAAAGTTAAAAAACTTAACATTCAGCCAATATTATTAATTTGCACACCAGAATTGACAGCTTAACATCAGACAAACCATGTTGCCTGAAAGGAAAGAAGCCTTAAAAATTGGCACCATGTTAAGAAATCAGTGCCGTACAGAAACAGTTTCCTGTGATACAGATCCAAACTATTTAGGTGTCTTCTAGCTTGTACCATAAACTAAGGACTTTTAACTAAAAGCTTGTTTAAAAAAATATTTATATCAACTAAGTTTGATACATAGCTGTAGCCACTTCAGTGTGTATCAGAGCAGACATGAAATGTGAGCACTGTTTTTTTTTTCCTGAAGAAGAGGTACAACTCCAGGCAGCACACAGTTATTGAACTACTTTCTGCTAGAAAGTACATTATGCATTTGCTAGGGAGCATCAAGATCACTTTCAGAAAGAGCACTGAAAGCTTTTGCCAATGAAAATGGACATATTTTCAGCTACATATTGCATTATTGTACAGGAGATTATAAATTCTCCTTTAAGCTCCTGACTAGTGAAGATCTTATGAAAAATACTGGAACTAAGCCATAGTAACCTCTTCACACTTCAGGCTGTTCATGGATCCTATTTCACGGCTCATTCAAAAGGAAGATTAGAAGGACTTTTTCCATTTCATATATTAAATGGTTTAACTCACAAGGGATTCGTGTCAACGTAAATATCCCAAAATAGTAGGCTTCCTGGAGAAATCTTTTTTTTTCAATCCCGATTAAGCCATGTCACACCTGCAGCCGCACATTGCCACTGCTGCTCTGTTTCAAAGCATAAACCTGACAAACAAGTAACTACTCAGCCTGGATCTTTAAACTCAACTCCTGGCTTCTAATAATATATGAAATAAATTCTTAACTCATTTTATTATGGCAATGTGTTCAAAGAAAAATCTCAGAAAAATAACATAGTTGCAGCAACATTAATTATGTGACCTCCGAGAAGTTGACATCCAAATTCTGAGAGAGAAGTGGCATTCAGCAACCCAAGACTAAGCTATTAAAAAAAAAAAAACCAACCAAAGAAGCCACAATAATTTACAGAAGAACTCAGATCTTAAAAACAACCCAAAGCATTTGCAGTTGTGTTCTTCCAGTAAGGATTTACTGAAATTTACATCTGCTATGACTTCTCTGTAGAGAGAAACACCAAATATTTTAGTAAAGACTACAAAGTGTGAGGGGAGAGGAGGGAGTTGGGGCATAGGATTCTATACAATTTTCTTCAGGTATTGCTCCAATTTGTTCTATCCTAGTGACAAATACTACAGGACCCTACAGAAGCAAGACCTCTGACATACACATTGTTTCCCAAATATATTTCTTCCTGGAGCATATCACCTCAGCATTATACAGATAAACCTCTTCTGTCTTAACAAGATCACAAGCTGAACCTGTGTAACTGACATCCATAAGTAATTAAATTATGTGCTAAGTAGCTTTCCTCAACAAAGGAAGATGTAAACAATTCACAGTCAAGTCTAGTCAAATCCAGTTACCATACTACTTGTAATCTTGGTTTTATTATGTGTATTGGTATGTGAAGTCTTTCAATATGGTAAATGGTACCAAGGTACATCCTAGCACTATTACAAAATACACAACACACTTCTTAGCTCTTAAATCCTATTAAAAAATTTTGTCCAGCACCAATATATTTCACTATTTACACAGCTGTTACTATACTAAATCATTGCAAAGGACAAACACAAGATACTACATTAGATTCAGAAAGTCTGCTGCTGAATTGTTCCAAGAGAAAAGCAAAAAACAAACCTGTGCTACCTGGGACCTGCTCCCTTGTCAGGAAACACTTGACAGACTTTGCAACAGCACATGCATTTCATCCTCCTGCAGTGCTGGTTATAACAGAGAACGACAACCTCCTAGTTCTGTCAGCTGGGGGTGAGTTTTTGTGGGTTTGGGTTTTTTTTCCCCTTTGCTCAGCTCCTCCTAAGACATTTCTGCTGTTAAGTGACATGTCTACTTAGTCGGAACAGTGTGCTACATCTGATTGGGTTGATGTGTTTAGACAGCAGCACAGTGATACTCTAGCTCCAGAAATGCAAGCACAAGGAGTATGCTAACACACTGCTTAACAATCAGTGAGCCCTAAATCTGAGCAGGGCTAATTAATCCAGACTAATTAATCCAATTGCAAAACCTTTCACAGTCAATGGCTGTGTGCTCATCAGTTTTTGTACAGAAGTGAGGGGAAGGGGAGGGCTGAGCTGGCACTTCTGGAAAGTTGATGGGAACTTGTAACTCTGAAGTCTGTCTTTGCAGTGCAGAGAAGGCTGCATGAGAGTAAACTAACTCCAGCTGAGCAGACTTCCAGCAGCAGCAGCAAAGATGCACAGAGAATACTTTTGCCTTGTATCTTTGTCTCAATTCATCACTTGTAAAGTGCAGCTATAACCTTTTCCACTCGAAAGGTGCACTCGGAAAATTTGTTATTAATTTTTTGAAAAGCCTATTTGATGGGAATGATGAAAAATTTCGACAAAAAAATTGCTTCTGAGTTAAGTAACATGCTCAGACTGTATGAAGTAATTTCTGTTCTAGTACTCCTCGACTCCCCAGTCCTAGTTTCTGCAACATTGTCAAGGGAATTGTTCTAGTAAGTCAGCAGCAAAGCTTAAAGTAAAATATTAAGCACTTTAAGGATAAAGTGTATTAGAAGTCCTAAGAATAAAGTAAGAGTGATTTCTAACAGTGATGTTGAATAACAGAACTCATACTGCTTGAAAACATGTTGCACTTGTGTCATGTTTGCTTTTCAGAGCACTGATAAGTCACTTGTTTTAGAAATACATTTAGTTTAAAATTTAGCAGCCATGATGTAGGCCATGGTATTTTAAACATTAACAGTCTGATAAACTCATTTTCCATTGTTTTGCCCTGTGTCACCTACATCTTTGAACTTCCTGGAGCAGTGAGCTCACCTTCAGCATTTGTTTACACATAGGAATACGGTGCCCAAGAAAAAGAGGTGGTGAAAGTTCTACACCTTGCAGTGAAAACAGTTCATTAGTTTGGTAATAAAATACAGTTGCATTGATGTCAGAACAGAATTTAAGTCCAAATGTAAGCACTTACTGCATGATGATGAGGTAAGCACCCTAAGATAATTATGATCTCTTCCACATCCTGAGAGAGAATTGGGTTTGTTACAAGAAGTAATTTCTTGAGTCATAAGCAAGCAAGTTCTGACTGTAACTTACTTGAAAATTTACAGGGCTTCAGAGACCCAAGTATCTTTTACATATATTCATGTAACATTTTGAGTTTCTGCACGCTTGGTAAGTAGGGTTATACCAAGTAAGTCATACTGCTTTAACTCTGGATTCCAAATTTCAAATCCAGAAAAGATTTAAAAGGTAGTGTGCAAAACTGTCCAGCAAAACCTCATCAAGTAGCAGAGATCAGCCTTCGTCACTCATGAGATGACATTTTGGAAGCAAAAAACCTAAGCAGTGAGAAACTTTGCCTCCACAGAAATACAATAAAATCCAAAGAATTTGTTTACAGTTGCTCACAGGTTCTCAGGAACTTGTTGAGCTGCATTTTTATGGGGCAATTAAAAATCTTTCATCTTCCTTTCTCCCAGGATATTCTCAGGGCTATCATTAGTCCCTCAGCACCAGAAGACAAGCTAGGATACCCCAGAAAGTGAAGAATCTTACTCAAGACTTGGAATGACACAATGTTTGTAGTCATCTCAATGCACAGCTATGGCTTCATTTCAGCATCAAGAGGGATGGCATCATGAACTGGCAAGATTAATATAATTTCCCGCTTCAAGATTTGATGGCTCTGTTTGCCAAATCCATGACTCTCAAAAGTTCTCCTTGAATTGCTCCTAGAATAGAATAGGAGATAGCTCATGTGTGTGCTACACTAAACTCATGAAGAGAGTAGGTGAGCTTTGCTGCTGTTTTGCAGGTTTGTTAGCTGTAGACTTTTCAACTCAGGGGACAAAAGGCTTATTGCTGTTATTATGGAGCTCTGCAGCAGCATCATTAGCACTGAATTATAATACAATACTTACAAAGGTAATGGCAAACAGAATCAGGTGGCTATGTGCGTTTTCCTGCTCTTGCATATTCTTAAGTTATGCTTATAATTCATGTCAAGGGTAAGCATGGCTTTCTTCCTACTACAATAGATATTATTTCTAAACCTTTCAATACAGAAAGCTAAGATATGGACAGGATATCCACATTTCCTACAAAGTGTTCTGAATGTTGCAATATATCCAGTATTAAGTCTTGTAATTCAAGATTTCTGATAGCTGTGCACAACGAGAGTGAGTTAGAAGACAGAGGTATGCAAACTTCACATCAGGAAAAACACTCACATAGGGAACAAAGAATTAAATTCTGTGTGGAATTTCAAATCTACTAAGAATTATCAAATCCATGTCCAAAACACCTAAGGAATACAGCGTGTAACAGGTACACATCCTTTGACTCCTCAACGTGTACTGAAGAAAATAATTTAGAAGTGGAAGCCTAAGAAGTGTTGCCGTTTCCCCACTGTAATATAAGTCTATGTGGTCACTCACGCACCTGAGACACCTCAGATAAAAGCATGTCTGCACATGGTTCTCAAGAGCCACAACTGATCACACCACGCATCACTAGCATTAGCTACAGAAACACAGCTAAACTGGGACAAGACAAAAGCATATTCTTCTCAGAACAAGAGCTGGTTTGGGGAAGAGGAAAAAACATAGCTAGAATAAACAAACAAACCAACAGAAAACCACACATCTGTTCTGTGTAAGCTGAGGAGACTAAATCATTACAGTGGAAGACAACAAAAACTTTTTGCTAGTGATAATTCAGAATTTGATACAAACCACAATTGTATTAACTGAATTTTAGTTAGTATACTTTAAAAAAAAACCCAGAAGTGAAGTTAATTGCTTAAAACATTCAGCAGTCATAGTGAAACTGAGGCTTCCTGTGGCTTTTAGTATCCAACAATATTTTTTAATCACAGGAAAAAGCGAGATGTGAAGATAACAGCAATTAACATTAAAATAAAATAGATAAAATTAAGTTCTAAACCTCCTCGTTTCATGAGTCTTTAGAAAGCCTCTTCCTTTAAATACATGTTCAAAGATGCAAAAAAGTGTGCTTTAGTATTAAAATGAAATTTTCTACCTAAGGTTTTAGGCTATACTTTCAAAAAGTTATATAAATTATAGCACAGACTGACCACACCTGAAGCCTTGAAAAAAGAATGTCGGTAAGGAAAGATGAATAACTGACCAGAGAAGCTACTATGTAAAACCTGTAGTATTTAAAACATCTAAACGTAAAAGAAAGTAAAATGCATTTAGAATATATTGAGTAGATATTCCACCACCTTACTCAGCCAAAATAGAAGCTATTTCTTGTCATTCCTTTCCTATCACCCTTTAAGAAGCTACCTTTAAACATGAAGTAGGGGAGAAAGCAGCAGTAGGTCTGTCATTATCTTCTTTCCAAGGCATCACAGCCAGACTTGCTATAGGGCATTTAAAACATTAAAACTTCAAAAAGGTATAATCAGAATGAGCTACCCAGATGATTATCTGAAGTTAAACACACAAACGTCCCTACTCAAACCTGTTGGGCAATGCTTTCACAGTGCTCACCTGTAACTAGAAAATTATGTCCTTCCACAACAACCTGCCCTTCTTAATTTGGAAGAAAAACTTTGAACTTGTCACTTGTCACTTCTTCACGTGTGTAGAAGCTATGCACTGTAGTACAGGCATTCTAAGCATTTCACCATCTCTAAGGGTTCCTCAGAAGTCACACTAGTCAGAGCAGAACAAAACATCACATGACTTACTACATCTGCTAAAGAAACCTGATTGTAACACAGCACAGATTCATTTCTATCTCTTAAAAATGTTAGAGATGCCTGTGAGTTACCTGTAATCAGAATAACTTTTTTTTTTTTTTTTTAAATCATGCAGTGACTAAGGAAATTTACTTTTTTTTCCTCATGTGAAAGAACATTGATAAAAGTACCTATCATTATTACTGTATATCTATTTCGGATAATGAACTTCAAGTCTTTCTGCCAGAAAAAAAAAAAAAAAGAGGTGAACAAAACTTCAGAATCCAAGGAAGTGTGAGCATGTATTCACCATAATATATTAGCTCTGTTCTTTAGATGTCCAAGCCATGTATAGGAAATGGAATAAAGGTGGTTTCTCCAGAAAGCAATTCAGAACCACTAATTTGGGAACCACATTTAAACAGAAGAAAAAGTATCATTGCAGCCTGGATATCTCATTTACCTGATGCAACTTTCACAAAGAATATTCTTGTAGTAATGATACAGCTTGTGATTTCAACACCTAATAAATTGCTTAGACACCATTATCAGCTCTTAGTGTGCCATTTGTTTCCTCAGTGTTAGACTTCCACCGCCTTACATTTTACCATAACTGTTTATTCCCACAGTAATTGATGGATCATAAAGTTACTGAGTAGTGCATGTTGTTGTCACCTTTACAATACAGATTCTTTGACAGTGAAGCATCTTGATGTTAGCAGCTGTTTATTTCTGACAGCTTGCTAAACACTAAAAGCAGAAAGTTGCTTCACAAGTCTCCCACACTTAGGGATTTATCAGTATCTGACAGCCACATTTTAATGATTTCACAGCACTTGTCTGAGTAGTAGAGTGCCTAACTCACCTTGGAAATTAACCTGAAACGAAGTTGTTAGGGTTTAGGTTCATCTTATGCTTTCCTTCTTTAGCTTGAGCTCTACAACAGACAAGCATGTACCATTTTAGATAGAGGGGATGACATTGGGCAAGAAGTTACCTGCAATGATTACTGGTGAACTGAACCACGACTCTTCACATGCACCACTAAGCAGTTTAGACACATGGATAGTTTCATTAAGTATAAACCACAACAAGTCTTTTGCCTAATGTGATCAACATCATAAACCCCAGCTGAATTATGTAAACAACAAGTTATCTAAAAGGAGGAAATTTCCTTTGCAATGGTAATTACAAGCAAAACAATGAGGCTAATTACTTAACCAACAGAGTTAAGCAAACCTGTAAAGGCATGGTGAAGGCCACAAACCACTTTCAGCCTCTCTAAGAAAACAGCTTTCTGTTCAGGGACTCCTCTGTCACCCTCTGTACTCGCCATCTGCCACATATATTCTTACTAACGATCACGATGAAAGCTATGGATAACTGTAAAGAGAGGCAAATCCAGCCTTGATCTCTGATGTCCATGACAAACAGAACAGAAACTGTAGGCTAACAGTTCACAAAGTTTAGAAAGCACTGGTCAAATACATACCTTCAGAGTGCTGATAGGTGTAAGAAGTATCAGGAGGATTATAGCAGCCATTTAGTCAAGAATCACAGAAGCAGCACAATAACTCAAAATGCTGGAGAGCTTCAGCTTATCAAGTACCGAGAAATAAAACTTCTCAGACAGACAGTAAGTTCTTAAATTCTTGTCTATTTCATGGTGGCAGTTGAAAGTCAAAAAGAACAAGAGAACTCACATTTCTTATGCTCCAGCTATTAGACAAATTCTACTGTGCTCTCATCCAAAGAAAAGGACTCTTGAGTGCAATACAAGAGGAACGCCCTCTCATTCACAAGGCTTCTTTCCATCAGCTACGGTTTAGTCATCCTGTATACCTCAACAGACTGAGGGACTAATGCTGAATCATCAGTCAGGAAGGGTGTATGCCCAAATGGCTTGGCAAACAAGCAGCAGGCACAGACATGGATCTTAACTTCCATCTCCATTGAAATTGAAAGTGGACAATAGTCCCTGGAAGTATTAAAGGAAGAAACAACTTCCCCTAAGCGTGGGAAGGAAGGCAGAAGAAATGTAGTTTTTTATTGTTTGGGTTTTTTTCATGTCAAAATCAAAATGTAACCATAAATATACACAGGTAAAATTGCTGAACAGGTTTAGCATTGTTCATATAGACACACATGTCTACCCATATATACACAGACACACTAAAACATGGCTTACATGCTTGGCATACTGTGTTTTCCTGGAGTTGAGAAAACTGGTTTCTATCATGGTTTGACTCTTGTACATTTTACTGACCACAGGATAGGACCACTGCAATCTTTATGAAATAGATTTACCATGCCCTTGAGTAATCACAAGAAATTCAAATTCAAGCACACTGCTACATTTCTGGATTCGTTCAGCAGTATTTTTTTTTCAGTTTGACAGCCCACACTGACATCAATCTGAAAAAAAAACAACATTGCTTTGAATTATAAATACCCAGATCTCCTCCACTTCTGTACCTCTAATAGCACTGAACCATTGTCCTTGCTAACAACCTTCAGATGAGTCTCAGATTGGACAAACTTAATTAATATTTGCTCATTTTGCATGAAACCTTACTCTTAAATAGTCATAGTAAATAAAACGCACAATAAAAGATAATAAACAAACAATCTCTCCTAGACTATGGGCCAGCAGTCCTTACCTGCTTGCCCTCTGTGATTCCCAGAGTCCTGGTAACAAAGACAGGGGAGTTTCACAAATTGCAAGTTCCAAAGAATTGTTTCATAAATAGCCCTTCATGATGTGAAATGTCCTGTTGTTAAGGATCATTAGTTTATAGCACTCCTATAAACACATTCAGTGAAATTTTACTGCTGTAGCATATTGGTGCCAAAATAACCCAACTTCAGAAACACACTGTCAGAGTCCCTGTGACTCAGAATTGACATGACTTTTTAATGCTACATATTAAATAACTGAAATATTTATCACAAGACTTCTGCCTTCTAGCTGGTGTGAAAAGCAGCCCTTCCTTCTCCATGGAAGAAAAGAATTGCTACTTTCTGCCATGCCATCTGAAACTGTCAACCAGCCAGACATTTCAGCAGATCTACTTTCCTTACCATCTATGACAGTAAAAGCTCTGTCTAGTAAAAACATCACAGCCTAGCTTGCTAAGAAGCTTTTTTTTTTTCTTTCAGATAGTATTTTTTACTGGGAATTCATGTAAGATTGGCAAGTCAAGATTCATCTAGCACAGAAACATTGTCCTTCACCTCTCTACAGTTCTGCTGAAAGTAAAACCTTGATGAAACTGAAGGCTGTGAGAGAATCAAACAGATAAAACCCAGGCTTCAGTGAAATACCATGAAATCTGCAGAATGGTCCACATTTCCACAGCCAAGTCCATGGAACAACAAAAAGATGATGAAAGCCTTTCAGGTAAAATGCAATATCTCTATTTTTTCTCCCTAAGGGAATATAGTTTTATCATATGTGTTGGCAAGTTTGGATTGTGTTTTGTTCAATAGTTGTGGTTTTCCTGTTGTTTGGTTTGGATTTTTTTCCCCTTGCTCTCTTCTTCCACAGGGCATCCTTCTTGAATTCACATAGAACTGTATATCATTCTGCACGGCCACATTTAAACATCTTATCTATGGCATTTATGAAATAGCTTACATATATGGATAAGATTTGACAAAATATGAAAAATTCAACAGCCAGTAATTGAACTGCTGTAGCTGATTACCCCAGAACTACTTGGTACAGCATACTAATTCCAAAGATAAATTCTATACAACACACTAGAAATTGTTTATGCAGATCACATTTATGATTAAGAGGAAATATGCTGGTAACTTTCATAACCTGGATACAGGGTGATTAAACTCCTCACTAGAATAATGGGCACAAGACTAGGGAACTCAAATTTTGTTTTGCTGGTTGATCCCCTGATCATTCTTATTTATATGCATCATCATGGATCCTCTGGCAAGCAAGCAAACACCTCCCAGCACTGGCTGACAATTTTGAGATTACAAGCTATCTTTCACAGAATACTTGGCTGAAATAAGTGATTAGCTTGCATGGAGTTAAAATAGAGATGTGACAAGTACTTGCCATTCACATGGCCACAAATGGAAAACATTTTCAGAAGTCATTTCCTAATCATTGCCTGTACACATTCATCCAAAGATTAAATCTCAGCAGCTTTCACTTGTTTTCTAGAGTTGGAGAGCGTCTTTACCCTAGAATCCCACCACAGAATGCTTATATGATAAATCACAGTGCCGTTATACGTATCAAAGAGAAACTTCAAACAGAAGAGGCAGGTGAGTGTTTCTCTTTTTCACAAGCCAGGATACATTCAGAACAATGCAACAAACTACAGGCACTGTCAAATTACAGTTACAGCATTCGTAACTAATTCCACAATTAGGCAGGTGGCACACCTGAAGAACTGACATCATCTTCATATGCATACGGTGTTATTTCCTACTCTTACCATAATGGATTATTATTTGCCATACAGTTGGAACAGAATGGCTGCTCACTGCAGTTATCAGTGGTTGGCTACATGTAGATTGTGGGGATAACCAAGTATCAAAGTTTAGGGTGGTTGCCTTCTGATGCTTTTAACATTTTCTGCTTTGCAGTTGGTCATTCAATGCTTCTCTACATGACTCCACTTTCTCATTATGCCAGACACAGCAGAGGGAATGCACCAATGATCATGAGGATATCCTTCACAAAATTCAGAGATGTGTGACATGACAGAATTTAATCACATACATTGAATCATGATGTGACCTTCGCAAAGCCAGGGCTTAAGCAGTACTCTTTAGTGCTGTGTACATCTCCAGCACTTCAGCAACTACGGCACTATAGATGAAAACATACTAACTTTTCAAAATCACAACCTTTCTCCATTCTACCTGCTGTTTCATCTACTGGGAGATCAGGAGGACAAAACTGTACCTTCATATAATGACATTTGCACCTTACAACTGAAGTTCTGCTACAAAACAATTTCCTTTGTAAGCCATTAAATTAATTCATCTATTAATACAAAGATTGACAAAACTTGGGCAACCAAATGGTTTAGCTTAAGCTTTCACCTCCAGTCTTTCCTTTAAACAAGCCACTCATCTGACTCACTCCACCACCACTTTGCTAAATTATATACCTTTTCAGCTGATACCTCTGTGACTCTAAAATTCTTATTGCATTAAAGCAGTTACAGAGAAGTTAAAATAATCCATCTTGACGACCTCCCCAAGGTTTGATACTGTACAGTAATACATTGCCAGAAGTCTACCCATCCTCTGCTTAGGGAACAAAATACTTGATGGGTTTCCTACATGCCCACAATGGAAAAGGAGAAACTTGAGATTCTTCAGTTTCTAGATATAAGAATCAATTTCCCTTCCATTTATCCTGATGGAACACAATAAAAATATTCCATTGATCCAGGAACAGGAATAGAGTGGTTTAAGCCACACTATAGTTAAACAGAGCCAAGACAGCAACAGTCAGCACTCACTCACAAAGCCACTGCTTCCACAGCTGCAGTGTTATACCACCAGGACACTGCACACTTGGTCTCAAGAGCTAGAGACCTCTCTGTGCACATTTCAGAATGTGCAGTCTGCTACTCCACTGGAGACTTCAAGTAAGCACAATTATTTATATACACAGAACCTGATACTCTCCATTGCACTGTACAGCTTGAATTTACTACTTAATATTTATTAAAACAAAACTGTGATCTCTTCTCATTTGTACAAAGAAGTCCTGCTAGAAACAAAATTATTCACCGTGTTCTATTGAGAATGGCTCACTTCAAGCTTATGTACAGACAGTCCTTGACACTTGTGCTATATTTTGATTTCAAAAATACTTTGCTTTAGAAGTTTTAAAGCTACTACTGCTTTTTCACTTGTTAAGAAAGTATATATTTTTTGTAGATTCTCTTATTATTGAAAATGTTTTCAGGTGGACTGTGCACTAAAACTAAATGGAATGTCCATGCAAGACTGGCTTTGTGTCACTGCAACACTGGAAAGCTATTTACATCTGTTTGGTGCCTATTTCAATAAATTTAGTCTGGCTACACTATTAAACAAGTAGTTTCTAGGACAAGTACTATGCATATCTGAAGACAGCTACATTTTCTTCAAACCCTCCCAATATTAGACAATTTTCATTGATGAAACAATATTTAACTGATGTTTTCAATTCATCTTTCTGCACACCATTTTATTTCCGCTTCCTTGTCCTTTCTCTATATGCCAAGTCCTTTCTCTCGGACACGTGCCATCCTTCATTGAAGTTGAGGGGGTTTTTTGTCTTTGTCTCTTGCATTATCACTTACTATCATGCAAGAAACAATGACCTTGTGCAAAAGCATAAAGCAAAACAACTCATGAATGAATTGCCACCCAAGAAAGCAGGCATCCAGATGACGTACGAGTTGCTGATAGTGACTGATGGTGTCTTTCAGATGCTACCTACAGGCAAAGGAAAACATCTCTAAAAGCTTTCAGTCATTGAAAGAATGAAATTCTAAATATTACCACTCTAGTTAGTATGTAACTGCAAGGAAAATAAGGTTTGCTATAAATCTTTCTGTTACCAGCCAAAAACACAAATTAATTCTGGCCTCAAGGGTCCCTCAGTCTTGAAACTCTTTTGTGTTTTCCAAGCACACTATTTGCATGCTGGGCAGACTTGTGTAGGAAAAACACAGTCATTACATAGAAAACAAAAGGCAGGTATCTAAAAAGACCCAGATACAGTACAAAGCAGGAACCAACAAAATGGCTACTCCAGCAAAACAATCAAGTCTATGGCTTTGGCATATCCATTGAAGAATAACCTTGCTGGACTATTTTTAGTGACTGGGTATGAAGTTGTCAAAAATGATCTGGTAATATTAGCCTGTGTCCACCTTAAATACCGACCCAAGCAGGCTGTAAACACAGCTGTGCATATATCACCAAAACAAGTAATTTTCAATATTGTATGTGAATTTGGCAATTTCTATAAGAAACATTGATGTCTACTAATAGGTGCACTGAGGGCACAGACAGACTAAAGTTAAACCCACCTAAAGGAAAAAAAATCCTGAAACTCCTGGTTATAATCTATTACTACAGTAAGTCATTCTAATAAAGTGAGAGACACATGCACAACTTATCTGACAGATTAAATCAACATCCATTCTAGGTTCTCAATATCATTTGCCTCTACCAATAGTTTTCTGCATGTACATAACATCCACAGAATATACGACACAAACGTTGATGACTTAGGCTAGTATGGACTATATTTAGTACAAGCCCATGGGTGAAAAGAACCTGAACCTTCTGGTACTGAGTTAGTTGTGGATACAATACACTCAAAGGATAACAGTTTAGAAATCTCAGCAGCTTCCCATAAAACAAGAGTAAAAAGACAAAGAGTTTGGTTTCAAACTGTGTTTTTCAGAATATGGTTTGCACTCTTAGTGGTGAATTGATTCTATAGAAAGCACTTCTAGGTGCAAAAGGTCAATAATTAAGGAACAGTAATATCATTAAATGTATTTTTATACAAATAGCAACCGCAGACATTTATCAATAGCATTGCATACATCAGCTTTTACAAGAATGCCAACAATCCCTATCCCTGGGGACAACAAGAAGCATTGCCAACTCAAAACGTAATCAGCTTCTGCACCAGCAGTTAAAAAGGATTATGTCAGTGGGATCATCATCTTCTAATTCTTGTCCTACTCCTCCCAAGTGCCATGATATGATACTTCAGGAAAAAGATGAAACCCTGAAAATACACATTCAGCCAAAGCATGCCAGTTCACACAGATGACATCCTTTTTTTTTTTTAATTTCTAGAAACTATCAAATTACAGACACAGGTGAGACTTGCAAATTACTTCAACTTTGCCAAACTTAACTGGTTGGTTTTGTTGTTTTTTTTTTAAGCAACTGTGCCATACATACATTTGACAGACTTCCTGCTGTCACGAGCTGCCACAGCAGATAAGTTGGTTGGGAGGTATATGCTTCACAGTCATATCTTATTTAAGATTCTGTGGTTATTTCTTCCTCACATCTCATACCACCTTATTCTTAAGATGTGGGAAAGCTCAGCTCCTTGTTCATATCTGCTCACAGTTCTGACAACTCCCTCTAGTTTTCCCTCTGAGGTATAAAATGTGCACACATGCACATTCTCTCACGTCTTTCAGAAGAAATAACCCATTTCCATCTCTGCTACCTTCCTTTAACCTCTCACACTCAAATCTTCTCTTTTCTGTCTCTAATCATAAATGTATGACTAAGAGCTGCCTTCCTTTCAGTGCTGCATCTGGGGATAGCCAACAAGTCAGACCCACAAAATGAACTAAGTCCTTTATCTCTCTAGCTCTGAACTCCCCTCCTCTCAAGCTGACAAATTGGGATCTTTTCTTTACATGGTTCCAGTCTCTGCGAACTGCTGACAACTCAATGAGAGGCCAACTAAATAAATCATTCAAAACAGAAGAGCTGCTTAAGCTGTAAGTGACCTGAAACAGCTGGTAAATTTTTAAATGCCCACACCCTCCCCTTGAAGCAATGACATATTCTGTATAAATAAGCAGTGTCTCTCCAAACCTGCTGGGCTATCCAAAAAACAGGGTTAAGAAGGAAGCACAGGAACTAGGAATCAGCAGGGATAATTAATTTTTCTTGAAGGACTGCGACACTACCATTAATTCCCTTGAAGCATACAGAATGTAGGAACAGCCTCAATTAAAATTGATATTCAGATGCCAACTGTGCTTGTCTTGTAATCACATGCTCTGCATATTGATTTTGATAAGTGTGCATTATGGAGTAGGATATTTTTATTGCGAAAAATCCTTTAAGAGGTTCATCAGAAAAAAAAAATCCACAGCATTATTCTGTGGACATTAACAAATGGCAACAATCATATTTTCCACAAATTTTAAAAACAATTGTTGCCTTCCAAAACAGACCAGTTGAAGGTATCTTGCTATGGGATACAGTCTGTTAATTATCATTAATTTGTTATTGCAAGGTTCGGTTTAAACCGCAACGTGCTCACATGCTAAGATCCAGTGTAGAGCTCCCAAAGGCTTAATGCTAACTTCTGTACAAAGTTATTTTAGTTTATGGCCTAGATAATATAACATTTGAAGAAAATAAGACAGGGAATTGTGTTGTCCATCACATTTTGGTAAATACCACACTCTGCAACAAGTTGTCAATGAAAGGTAGCTACTATCAAAAATAACAGTGGTAGCAAGAAACTGCAACAGAGAGAACAGGGGGGGAAATGACAGAAGGAAAAGGATTCTAGCTTTGAAGACTATTTTTCTGTCTAGCATTACAATTATTTAGATTTTAATTTTTGTTATTACAATCGAAAATTTGTCATTTTATTTAAATAAGCAAGGACAGACATACAATCTAGGCCTATACATGAGTAAGGATAATCTATAAAATACAATGCACAAACCTCCCCCCACTCTACGTTCACTCGTTCTTTCTATATGAATAAGTGAACAGTAAAGACATTATTCTGGTCTTCCTTAATCTCTCATCCTTTCCAACAATTTTTAGCTCTAACTCCTTTTTTAGCCACCAGGATGAAATGTGTTTGATGGCTAAATGAGCAAAGTACAGAATTAAGCTCCAGTAAGAGCATGCTCTCACTGAACCCAGCAAAAGCTGAAGCAATGCTAGTGGGGGAAAACAGAAACTACCAAGGAAACAGCACAAGTTCAGCAAAACTGAAGTGGATAAAGCAATCTGCCACCTTTGGGTAACCCTAATCTATTCATTACCATTGACTCGAGACAGCCAAACTCATCTTCCTTCCAGTTACAGATAACAGGATGGCTTCAGTTTAATTCCCTCAACTAGTAAGTCACCATTATCCAGCCACAACAAGTCCAAGAGCTCACAGTATTCCTGTTTTCCACCCTATACTGCATCTAGTTCAGATTCCTCAGGGGTAATTTACAGACCCTGACTGTCCTATGGTAAGCTGTTTCACAGACCACAGCTTCTAGAGGTAATCTTGTAAAGATAACTCAGTAGTAGCAGCACAGATCTCCACAAACTATGCTGTCCCCTCATTCCCCTTGGTGCAGGTTTTGAGTGGATGATATTCACAGCATATTCCAGCTCTGTCAGGCAGAGAACTCCACTCCACAAGCAGTGAGGAAGGACTTCAGATTGTCCCTAGCAACTTCTTGTATTTATTTGTACAAAGCCATCGCCCCATTGCAGTCAGGTATCTCTGTTGCACTCTGCATTAATAGAAATACTAGAGGCCATCAGGGATGGCCACCTTTGTAACAGAGGCTGACTGGATAGAATCAATAGGTCAGACTATGTTACTTCAGCTGCACCTCACTTGGAAGGAGATAGTCCATATTTAAGCAGCAGACAAGTAATAAATTGCATCTTAATTTTAAAGCCATCTCCTGCTGGAAAGAATTTAACTAGATGACCTCCACAGGCTCCTTCTAGCCTAAGTTACTCTGTTATAGAGAAGTAGAGACAAAAAAATTACTATGGAAGGATCAGTTTACCACAAAAATAACCACAAACCACAACTTTCTGTTATGCACAGGACAGCACAACAAGCACTACACAGGATCTAGTGCAACTATTAATTGTCACTGATTTGCAAGCAACTTCTATAACAAGAACGGTCAGAAGGAATTCTGAAGAGATTTGGTGTCAAAGGAGAAGGCTCCTCCAATCTCTTACACTTCATACAGTTAATAAAATACACTTTAAACTGGGGCATAGTTCTCTCATAATTCATCATGCACACCATACATAAGGCAAGGTCTGGAGAAAGATGAAGAATCAGCATTAAAAAGAACAGAGTTCTGGCACAGACATGTCACTACAGTTTCCTTTACTACAAGGTGGCATCACAAGTTTACAGACAGAATTAGCTTCAGGCTTTTGCTAAGAAATAAATACTGTTCTGAAGAATTTGCTTGAAAATAGAAACCAGCATGTCATAGGTTCTTACAAAAGATGAAACTGTGTATTTCTGTATAGCCAGAGTATAGCAGGCAAGAAGCAGAATCAAAACTGTCAAAGACTGATCAGATTAAAGTACTGAATCACTAGCAAAAAGAGAAGTTAAAATGGAGACATTCTTGCTTTTTAGTTGGAGGCCACATTAGCTGCACAAAAATCACAGCTACTGTTAAAGTCTAACAACCTTCTAGCCATACTTACGCAGGCACAACACCTGAACTTTGTGATCAGCACAGACTGCATGTATGAATGACTAACTGCCACAAATGCAGTCACAATTATGGTAGCTTTGGAAGACAATTTCACATCAGTGATCAGAAACACCTTTTTGAGACAAAAGATAACATCACCTGCAGCATGTGTGTATCAGCAAAAGTGTTGGTGCTTGGTCCATTTCAAGGAACAGATATAAAAGGAACTGTCTTAAAAACATATCTGTGTGACAGACAGTGTGCATCTGCAATAATAATTTTCAAGAGGAGGCTTAAGAAACACATGATACAAAATAAACACACAACTCCTCTATGGTACATCATGTATGAAATAATCCAGCCCAGGGAACACAACTGCACTTCCTGCCAGGCATTTACCTGGTACCATGTAATATAATAAGTAAATTGGACATTTTTAGTTACAACAAGTTGTACCTCTTGCTTGTTGATCTGTTTTGACCTTGGTTTTAACCAAACATGTGTAGATGGAGGCCATGGTAGGAGACAAGCGGATGGAGAAATGTCTAAATTTACCATTATAAGTATTTTAGATTTAATATTTCTAATGAACAGGAATACTTTAAAAAATTGCAGTAAGGCAATCTTTATACAGTTAAGGTATTTGAATTAGAAGTGATCTATCCAGCAAAAAGCATGTAATGAAAACCACAATATATATGTTGGGGGGGATGGGGGGAAAAAGCCCCATAACGAAAACCAAACACAAACACTCCACAACTCTCCCCAGCCCCCCAAACAAATTCTTAGTATATTTAGCGAAGTAACAAACATCAAGTAGTGCATTGTATGAAAGTTTTCATTTCCTCATTTTTGGATGTTACATATTCAGACAAATGAAAAATTAAAAAAAGCAATTTTTCTACCTCTACTTAAAACACAAGTAAATAAAGACGTAAGGATTTGTTTCCTAGACAAGTCTTTTATGCCTGGTTGTTAGCATTAAGAGCATATCTATTTCAACATCTAGTTCCCCATAAGATCCTTCCCCATCTAACATCTGCTAACACAAGTAACATTAAAATTTATCAGCCATGCACCACATCAGAAATGAGCTCACAATTCTGCAACCCATAGAAGTGGGAGCTGAAGCCTGCTGCCAATTTTTCAGCTGATTTAGAGAGAGCATTTTGCTAAAACAAATGTGCAGCACAAAAGTTAAAAAAAAAGGTGTGGGGGTGGGGAGAAAGCTGAAGAGAGCCGCTCATAAACAGAGACTAGGCACTCAGTTAAACATTGCTCAGAAACAATAGACACAGACAGTCCAGATTATTCTGTTCCATTACGCCACTTTCTTACTCCTCAACCTGAATCTCATAGGATTATGAACCAGTTTGGTGCCTACAACCTCACCAGCCTCTTCTAGTAGCTACATAGTCTAAGACGAAACGCAACTTATTTCTCGTATCTACAGCTTCAGCCCAAGTAGCAGGAGAAAAGAGAGTCAAATCCAGAAAAAGGCTTCTCCACCAGTCCATAAGACAATCAACCCATAAAGAAAGTCTAACATGAACTTCTGCACAGTCACACTAGCTCACTTTGCTTCACTTGTTACCAAACACCAGAACAGGATTTTTCCTTGACTGATGTCAAGGTCAGCTGGATGTCTGACAGTAAGAACAGCTTGCTGCCTCACAGAGAGCATGTTTCTAAGGTGAAAGAATGAAAGCATAGTTTTCCAGAAAGAATTGTTTTATTTTCTGCAACTATTTTTCACGGTAGATTTATACTTTATTATGAAGTAGAACTTAGTAAAGCCTACAGATTGTGCAACGAACCTACTTTTAACTACATAATATAAGTAATGGGGCACTGTCAAAGACAGCTACTAAGTGTGTAAAGGGGAACAGCATTGGACTGACAATGTTCTTCGCACAGCGACCCAAACAGAGCACATCAGGTTTCACCAAATATGATTTTTTTCCAGTGTTTCCCAAGAAGTATTTTTCCTATCCCATGAGACTGCATCATACTAACATCATGTTACTGACTTAAAATTCAGTCATATCAAAATAAAACCAAGCCTGACATGGGGGAACAGGAAGAGTTGTTGGGTGAAAAGGAGTGCGAGCTGTCAAATATCCCCTAACACCTAAGTGATGTAGCAAATGTTTAACATGGCTAGGGTAGCCCCTAACAACTTACTGGGTTCAGGGGCAGGTGTTCCAGCTGCCTGCTGAGAACCTTCTTTTCAAACAAAAGGATGCAGAAGGCTCACATGACAGTTAGATAAAAACGTTTCACACCAAAAATCAGTCTAAGTTTTCACCAACTGCTTTACTCGTTTTACATTCTTTTCTTGTTGCATGCAAGATGATGTTGCAAAATCAAGTTTTCCTTTCCAAATAAAGATAAAACAGATGTTATTGCTGCTCATCACAGCCACAGTCAATAGAATCATTCTAACAGTGCAAATGTGTTTTGGGCCTCGCTCTCCCAATATTTTCTAAATTGTCATGGATGCTACGGTTATAAAACAAAGTATCCAAAGCACCCACAATATTTATTCCAAAGGCGTTATACATTATTTTCTTATCCAAAAGTAACAATTCCTACAAACATTTTACAGCTCAAGGAAGTTGTTACTAAATGGAGATTTATATGGTATAAACCTTCCGCATTTCCGTCCCTAGAGTGTGAAATTAGTGACTGAGGAAAGATTTCACAGGAACTTAATCTGAGTGCAGTACTACTGCAAAGGATTTACAGTTTTGGTCTTTTTGCCAAATCCTACATATTTGTAGGCTGCTGTAGTTATTCATGCAAAGCAACAGATAATCAGCTGCGTCTCAAGCTTTTTTACATTTATATTGAATGTGGAGTTCTTTTCTCTCTACCCGTGTGTATCTAATACCTTTGGCACAGCAAGGTCCTATCTGAGGTAAGCACTGAGGAAGTTCCTAATGTCACAAAAATGTTTGATTTCATGTTTTAATAAAATCCCGGAAATCTTTTTGAGTTCTCTTCGTAGTCAACATCAGAAATAGATGCAGAGCAAAGAACATAGAGGTAGAAGCTGAAATTCAGTGTGTAAGCAAATTATGAGCATTTCTATTTTAATTGTTTATGGGCTTTGTGTACTCCTTTAAAAACACTTCAGAGTAAATTAAAAATACTGGACCCCCAATTTTCTGTAATGAATATATCACATAGAAATAAAAGGATCCCTTGGACAAATGACCACAGCTAGAGCAGCACTGAAAGGCTGTCAAGGCTACTGCCTCCACTGAGTATACCTCAGTTCAATGTCAAGAGCATTCACTTGTGGATCCCAACTCTGTGGCTACAGAGCTAGGAGCAGAGGCTTCCCAGACCTCACATCTATAACATATCACATTTTCTCCCTCCTGTGCTTTTCAGAAAACTCACTAGCTGCATCTGAAACATAGCATCTGAAAACAGAAGTCACCACAGCACTGTGCAGCAGTGGATCATCTGCTTCAACCAGGAGTCCTTTCAGAAGGTGACTTATTCAGCAGCAGAGACCCTTCAGCATAGCTCCTATACAGCCCATGTGGCATGCTCATCTTTATCAGATGATTTCAAGATTCATGATTAGCATCTAAAACATTTGTTTCCTTCATTACCCCTCCGGAGTTTTAATAAATGTGAGATACGCGAAACTCCAAGAGAGTCCACACAAACACATGTGAGAAGAGGCTTACCTGTGCCACGAGCATCACCAACATATATCACAGCATAAAGCTGCCCAAAGGCCAGCTCTTCTCCTGAATGGTGAACAAGACATCTTTAAAGAGAAAGGTCTGAAGAGCTGAGAGTATCCTAGTGCAACTATACCAAAGTCACTTGAGTTCAAATTAATACCAGCACAAGAACAGAATATGGTATGAGATTAAATTTGCTATTAAACTCGTGGCTCCCTCTCTCCCCTCCACCCTCCAAACCAAGTATATTTTCCTATGCATCTTCTTTTTAATTTTTTGAGTTTTACTCTGATAGCCAGATGTTATGCAAAAGTGACACTTGCAGACTTCAAGTCAATTGCATGGGTAAAAAAATTCAGATTATTCTATATAAATTCAAGGGCTGAAACTATGAAAAGTCATTTGACAAAATTTGATACAGTCATGCTTTATTCCTACTCTGAACAACCTCAGTAAAGTATTGCTTTTGCAGCACTGTGGTTTAGGATAACACTGTGGTTTGAGGTAAGTTTTCTTAATCAGTGTTATCTTGAGCATCTGCACTACCTGGAGAAGGAATAATAGCTTGTAAAATTCTGCCTTGAAGAAAAGTGGCCTAACAGAAGTGACTTAATCATAGAATGGTAAGGTTGGAAGGAGACCTCAAGGATCATCTAGTTCCAACCCCCTGCCATAGGCAGGGACAGTCTGCATTCTATGTTGAAAGCTACTTGTCAAACAAATTGGGAAGCACTAAAGAGAAGAAAACAAGAAAGGAAAAAAAATATAGATGGTAATTAAAAGCTTGGCATTTTTAGGTATATTGTTTAAAAATAAATCTGTACTAGAGTATATTTCAATACACTAAGTGCAAATTTAAATCTTGGGGATAGCAACTGAACTGGTATCCAAAGCCATCCAGGACTACCATCCTGTATCCTCATCCCTACAGCTATATGGCAATTTATATTTTAAACTTCTGGGAAGAAGGTTTTTGAAGTTACATTCACTAGGCTAGATTGATCAATGTCACTAACAGACTACTTACAATCACGTCTGCAAGATTAAAACCCAATTCTGAGGGTTTTTTGTCGTGAGTTTCTTTGTGGGTTTTTAGTTGGTTGATTTTTTTGTTGCGTTGCTGGTTTGTTTGCTTGGAATACATTCATCCTCAAACGAAAATTTAATCTCCAAGTAATATACAGGGGAGTTTACAGTATTTAAAATTCCAAAACAGAGATTTCCAAGCATAAATGTGTGGTGTTGAGCTTCTTCATACCATGCCTGCATATACAAGAACATATTTATGCAGAGGTATTACCTCAGCATAGGCACTACCTAAACTCTCTGCAAGTATCTGCACCGTAGGCAGCATTTGTTAAGCTTCCTATAGGTATCACCTAAAAGTGCACTGAAGAACTCAAATACAGGAGGAGAATCTCTAAAAGTTCCATTAAGTATTTGAAATTAAGAAAACATTAAGAAGGTAAATTCTTTTCTATAAGAAAAGCAGTTCAGAGTAATTATTTTTTATGACACTCATCAATATTTTTCCTTTTTGCCAACAAACATTCAGTGGAAGTTATGTTCCTTTAATTGCATTTCTGAATTTTATTTCAGAAATGTTTTAACTTCTCCATTTTTCTTATGCTTCCATACCTTCATCTTCAGAAGCTGATGATGATTCATTGCAACGCAAGGTATTCAGAAACTACTTCTTGTACATGATGTCAGGCTGCCCCTTCAACAAAAGGGCAAAATTGAATCTGAACACACGCCGCGTGACACAGAGCCAAAGATAATATAGTCAGTATGTCTGTCTTACCTGGTCTTGAAGGACCTGAAGTTATGCCTTCAATCTGAACAAGATCTTTTTCTGACACTGGCCCAATAGCACTAACTGCAGATTTGTACAAATTAATACAAACATCACAAATATCTACACAGGGATAACTTCTCTCATTGATTTCTTTTTAAACACAAAAGAATCAAATAAAGAGATATCGGTAATCTTAGGATTTGAAATATAAAAAAAAAAATATTCCCTCCCTTATAAAAGCCTGTGATTTGGTTCCTCTCAACCACAAACGAAAAGAGGCAATTCCCTTATAAATTTATGAATAAGGGAATTACATTCTGTGTAATTCCAATCTTCTCAGTCACAGTTGTTTTTTTCCTCTAGCAGTAGGAATACTCAGAGGTGAAATAGAGGAAGGACCCACGGAGACCACCAGCAAGTCTGAAATCCTGTTAAACCACTAACAATACCACAACTAACAGACCCTGACAGAATAAGCTCTTAAACAGAGAAGACCAGGGAGTAAGCTGTGGGGCACTGTAGCTCCCTTTGTGCACAGAATTCCCTGTACTCTGGTGACTGACAGAAAAAAAAAAAAAAAAAAATCATTTTCAAGATGCTCCAGTCAATAAAAAGAGAGAGGAAATTAATATTTTGCCACTTTGTTTTTTAGATTCCTTTTTCAAGAAAAACAAAACACCACAGAGGTTGATATTTTGCTTCTTCACTTGACACAAGAGAAAACAACAGACAAACAAACCAACCACAACTAAAGAAACCCCACCCCACTCAGAAGAATACAGGACACTTGTGCATCATTTATGTTCACGGACAAAGTCCCATTATAACAACCTTACAACCCACAATTTCACTGTTACTTGTACAGAAGCACATCATTTATTGCCCTCTTTTAAATGAGAAGGGTTGAAGTACCCAGGAGAATATGGTGTGGTGGATCTTTTACAGACAGGCTGTCAGAAGAAGAAATTGGTTTAATCACCAGGTAGAGAATATGCAGAGTCCTATTTGGATGGCAGTGGCTTCACAGCAAGTGATGAAATGTATGATCCTGTCTCAGGAAAGTTTTTTCCATGGTTTTTTTGGTTGGTTTTTTTTTTTTGGTGTGTTTTTGTTGTTGTTTTTTTGTTTTGTTTTCTTTTGTTTTTTTTAAATAGGTAACCAAGGAAATGAGGACACAAAGAGAGAATGCCAATTTACCCCAGCTGGTGGAAGTAGCTGGTCTTCAATACTGCAGAATATACCCAACAGCACACATACAAGCACAGATTCTGCTTATTTTGTGTGGTGCTCTAGGCCACTTGGCTGAAGAGAGCATGTTCCCAATATTCTGTTCACAGAATACTCTTTTTCCCTCTCAGTGTTACATATTTTTAACATGTGATCACAAAGCAATGGTTCTTAGATCATACAAAGTCCCAAAATAAAACTAACAAGTGTCTGAAAAGTTGTCCTATGGGTGCACAGAACAGCCCAAGATTCCCCACTCCCCCTCCAAACCCATCTGCTTACACTGCTAAGGCAGGACCCAGGATTGCTGCAGAACAGTTTCCATCTGCTATTTGCAGAGCAGCCACACTGCAGGTTAAGGCTGAGCACTCATTAAGCTGTTTCTACCTGTTCTTGTTGCTGCCATAGGCAAAACAAAACAAAAGGAAGGATTTAATCTCCAAAGGAAATTTGTGGTAAAAGCTTCAAGGAACACGCAGAGAAAAAAGAATTTGCTCTGGAACAGCTGTTTCCCAACATATAAGCACCAGACATTCTGTGTGTCAGAAAAGGTTCAGGTTAGTTTGGGCCGTGCATTATGTCACCCATCCATGACACAGACAATATGGGCTATTAGTAGGAATGGGTATGGGCAATCATTCCGCCTTGCTCTGCCAGTTGTTGTCTCAGTGTAACTTCATTTCCTGAAAGAGAACATGGACTTCATAGATGAGCCCACCCAGTTGCCAAAGCATCCAATTTGCATCAGAAAAGTCGTGTTCAGATCGGTCCTTAGACAAGATCTTCATTATTATTAGTTTATGCTTATATTCAGATTTATTTGCATAACATAGCCTCACAATAATGAAATTTCATTAGTTGCAAACTTCCCTACCAAGGTCTGTGCTGGTTCCAGTTTTATTTAAAGCACGCAGAAGAGGAGAGTCTCTGGGAAGTTGCCAACAATAGTGTCCTCCTGGACGTTAAGCAAATAGTTTGTTTCCTCCACAGGAGACAGATCAATACTCAAGAAACAAAAACAAAACCAAGAAAAGCTAAAAGCTTAGTCATGTAAATCAGGGTGGAGGAAAACTGAAAGAATACTCCTCATTGGCATTCCACAACTTCTGCAGACCCCCATGGCCCATTAGCTAATTTCTATTAAAACACACAGCTCTAGAATAATAAATGCCAGTGGTACATTTCTAAAGGTTTGTGGCAACTGAAGTAAACATGTCCCTGTTCCCAGGACACCAAGAGACAGAAAATTAACCAGAGGTTAACTGGTCATTAGCTAGAGCACAATATAGGTCACTGAAGATTTAATTTAGTTTGTATTCAGCTAAAGAATCAAATACAGCAACCAGTTCTCACAGCAGGAAAACAAGTAACTTATCAGCATGTTAACGTATCTTGGATACCAAGGCACCAAGTCTGTCATTATGATTCACACCACTTTTAACTAATTTCACATATTTTTGATGAAACAAAGTACAGTGTATACACACACAAAAAGAATTTAAATGGTTTTGGATGCAAGTATGCAAACACACAGAAATACAGAATATTTGACATGGTATACAGTCTGCTTTACTGCTTTTGTTTATTTGTTTGGGGTTTTTGTTTTGGTTTTTTTTTTTTTTACACTATGACAGAAAAATTTTTAAGCTTTCTCTCCTGAAACGCTGCTGTCAAGGAAGTAATTAATACATGAATCTATAAAGAATGTTATATGGGTTAAGAAAAAGCCTAAAACATTAGGTTTTAATGAGAGTTGATGAGGACTTCAGTAACATATACAAGTATTTTGCCTCTACACAGGCTTTTATGAGCAAAACACATTAATAGCTGTAACAGGAAGAGCCCAATAGCCCAGACAGTTTAATATTGTCATTTCTTACAGATAAAACATTTTGGACTGATCTGTATCCAACATATCTGCATAACTTTTAGGAAAGCCTGCACTAAAGGAGAGGGTTCAGAAAGACTGCATGAATTATCAAGAAAGCTGTAGTTGTATCAGGTTTAGTTAAGATGCTACCAACTCAGTCCATTAGGAGTACTAAAAACTGCCTTAAATTTCCATAGCTGCTGTCTTGTTTGCAGCTAGTCTCCTGTTCTTAACACTTTGTCTTCTTTTGCTACTGTGTCAGAAAAACCCCAAACATCTGCCTCAAAATTAACAAGGCATCTCAACTAATTCTTAAATCAATTAGTTGCACCAAGTCACAGAAGGACTTTGCATCGTGTACAATTTGACTGTGTTACCGCTTTTGAATTTAAACTTGTTATCTTCCTATATAGTCCCCACTGGCCATACATACAGAGAGCTTCTCAGGCCACATACCTTAAAAAAAACCCCAGTGAAATAGCCTACCTTGTAAACATCGAGAAAGAGGATGAAATGGAAGCCAAATCAAACTGAATCAGAATCAAGCTGAACCTAGATTGAGCTTTCAGAGAGCCCAAGTGGCCCCAAATAACTTCATAATGAAACAAACTAATCTTCATTTCTCTTTCTCGCTGTCTTGGTGGGGCAAACTGAAGATGAGAATCATAAAGGGTCTGGACCATCTATTGGGAGTTCTGTAGACATTTTGCTCATGTTGGCATTTCTTTTCCTGTATCTTTGCTCTCAATAAAAATCAAGTTATGTTCAGGGGACATTATGACAGTTAAGTAAACCTTAACATGTTCTGCTGAAGCTTCCCAAAAAAAAAAAAAAAAAAAAAAAAAAAAAAAAAAAAATCTTTCCTCCTTCTACAGTTGGTGTTGCTTACAATGCACTCAGAGAAAGAAAAGATGCATTTTGTGGTCTGAGTGCAAGAGATTTAGTTAAGCAGGTGGTTCTCACAGGTAGAACACTAATAAACCAAGTAAGTGTGGACCCCATCTCCTTCCTCACATTTTTTCCACCTGTGTCTATATAAGCTTTTGTAAGTACAAACAGAGCAATTCAATTTTCATCTAAACCATCCTTAAGAAAAAAATTCAAGTGCAATTAATTATTTCAGGGCTTTTTTTTCCTTCCTGCCTCAGTAATATTAAAATAGGGCAAGATGCAGGTTTTCAGTGACAACACTTGAATCCTCAGATTAACGATTAATAATGTATTACACATGCTGATGAATGCATGATTCATGAGACACAAATGGCAAGTTCTATTTAAAGCTTTTTATGGCCATGAATAGAACACACAGATGTATACACTTTAAGGCAAAAAAAATAAAAAATACAATTTGCTAGAAAAAAAAAACCCTCTCTGTGTATACAAGACCACATTTTGGATAATAAAATGCCTGCATAGCTAATATATTTATAAACCACTGCTCAAAAACAAAGCTCTCAAGCAATAGTGTAGTATTAGTGTTGGAGAGGTCTGCATATTGCTAATGTAGACTGCATCACTGATTGATCATTTTCTTAAAGCTCCACCTGCTAGAAATTAACCAAGATTCAAAAAACTCATCTCACAAATCATTTAGTTCTTCTTGCACAACTGTAAAAACACCAAACAAACTATAAATTCTGTACCTACTCAGCTGAAGGAACAAAAAGCAAACCAAGACTATCTGGTTTTGCACTTCAGTATAATGGATTTCAAACCAAATCTGTGGGTTTCCTTTTTTTTTTTTTCTCTCTCAAAAAAAGTAGGTTGATCTTAAGGTCTTGGAATGTGATGTGATGGAATAAACAAGCAGGTAAAACCAAAGTTAGAACTTCAAGACTTCAAAAATTCTCTGCAATAAAAACTTTTAAAGCTTCTTATAAGCACAAAGCTTTCCCAGAATTCACTTGTATAGCACCTGCATGCAGAGCTTGTAAATCTAATGATTTTTTTTCCCCTTCCTCTTCTTGCAGAGCTAAAAAACAGTGGTTCAGGAGATCTCTTGCTGAAATCTGCAACTAATAAATAAAATTTTAAAAGTGTTTAACTAAACTAAGTTCTACAGTACTATTCATTCTAGCTTCATGACCACATGGACATACAATCACCCTCTAAGTTTAGAAAAAGTTTTTCTCATAAATGAGTTTATTAACTGCTTCAGCTCTCCGCCTTCTCAGAGTCAAAAAAATCTTTGCCCTATTCCAGCAAAAACAAAATCATCTTCACAACATAACAAACGCATCTGTACATCATCATACAAAGCAATTTTAATTGCTGCTGCTGTTTCTGCATATGAAGGTAAAACTGTATTCCAAGTCCCATGTCAAATTAACACAGAAAATGTCGCCTTTCAGCCTTGACTAACCAGGACTTCCGTCTCTCTCAGCTGCTGTATTTTTCTTTTCCTGTATCTTATTCTAATCAGTTCCTGAACTTAGTTCCCTTCACATGGCCTTACTAATCCATACTCAGTAAAGGCTCAGAACTACAAACTACCACCCAGGGGAAAGCTTCAGGACTCTGTACAAAAAGCACAATCTGAAGACAAATGCTCAAAAATTGTTCAAATGGTAAAAGAGGTTCAGTGTAGTGGAAAGACACAATTATAGCCAAGAAAATCCATCATGGATTACTAATGGCAACAGTGTAGGCACAGTACAACTTGTAAAACTTGCCAAGCCAGAGGGACTCCTCAACAGCACACCTTTCTGCACACTTGAGTGCCTGTTATTGGCTGCAATCACAGATAAAACACTGGGCTTCCCAGATCTTTGTGTCTTGCTATGAGCATGACAATACTTGAGTAGAGCAGAGTGTTACCTATCTTCAGTGCCCTCAGTATTACTCTTAACTTTTGAGATTCCCAACTGCGTATTGCTGAAGCAAGCCTATAAAATACACAAGTTATTTTCCAATCTATGTGGAAATAAACTCAAGTACTCCATTTAAATTATGTTACCACCTTCAGTAAATGCATGATAGCGCTGTTTATAAAGCCACCCCAAAACAGAATGTTTTGAAACAGTTATGCACCATCATTGCCCTATTTAGTAAGGCAGAAATTAATTGTTTCCCCATCTCCAACTACATCAATACAAACACAGCATGCTACAGTAGCCAATTTCCTAGTTACCTGTTTTCTTTTAATGTCTAAGTAATTTGTCTCTAAATGATAGTGTCACACACATTCTTAAGAAGCAAAAGCAAATGAAGTGACTCAAGTAGAATTCTAAACCTTGACATATCAGAAGCCTTCACAGTGAACTACATTGTATTGAAAGTGATTCTCATCTCAAACTTACTTTCTGCAATTTGTGTGCCAAGAATAGGATTACTGTAATCTAGTGATCAAGTCCTACTTTAGAAATAAAATGACAGGTTCATATCTGCAGTAAATAGTTTCACCTTGAAACTCTATTTGAGGCTCCTACCACAAAGAACAGCTGACATCATCTCCCAAGGTTTCCACTTTAAGCGCAATAACTTTTCTATCAGTGGTTTCTATAGAGCACATGCTTACAAAGGAGAGAGGATAATAAAGAACAAGTTCAACATTTTTTTTCTTCAACAAGAGATAATATGACAGAACAAGTAAACTTCGACTATTTCCTTCGGAACACAACGAAATACTAAAGATACATTCAAGCAAGAGAAGTCTGACAGTTATTCTTCCTAAGGCTACTGTAAGAGCAGCAACAGAATGTGGGATCAAAGGTTCAGAGGAAGTTTCTTTCTCAGCTGCTGATCTTTTCCTCTCTGTCAGCCAAGGTGAATACAACAAGCAACTTAAACACTGTTTTCCAATGTCAAGGGCTATTCTGGGTTATAACCTTTCTAGAGGTAGCCTGAGTTCACTCAAAAGTAAATTAATTCATACAGGACAGTATTTCTGCCTTTGTTTCCCTTCTCCTCACTCATGATGATTCATTTCTTCCGATTGATTCCTCCACTAGAAACATTTCTCCTCCTTGTCAGAATAGTGAAGTACTGGATTACACAATACAATTTTCTGGGAAGCTGACATATGCTCAAACATTTCATTATAATTGACTTGGACTTAACAAGCTTAGTTTGTGTTGTGCAAAATAAATCAAATCTAGACAGATTTTTTTTCCTAGTGCATAAGAATGGGATAGGGAGGAAGAAAAGAAAAAAAAAATCAAGAGTATTGCAACTGGTGTAATGTGGTTCAGCATTTAAAAATCCTGATCTGCAAATTAGTCTTAGAATTAAACTATTTCATTAAAATAAAACAGACAGTCAAAAGCAGTGAGTCACCATGAGAAATCAAAAGAGTGGAGTTCTAAAAGCAAACAAAAAAAAAATTAAAATTTTAAAATATATTCCAGAAGTTGATTTTTTAAGACACCAGACATTTCAAAGCCATTAAGCTGTCTTCTACCTGCAAAGTTTTCAAGTTTTTTTTCAGGTTTTGGATTTGTTTGCTTTCTAAAGTCAAAAGCCTAAGTGAATTTCTAGTTAATACTACACCACATAACCTCTGTGTTCCTTTGGATTTGTGATGCACGTGCTAGACACCAGTGTCCACAAGATACTTAAAAGAAATTTATATGGTTGACCAACATGTCTGCAAAGACCATCAGCACACTGGAAAATTTGCACCTTGATTTAGGTTTATTTTAAATCAACTATTTTCTAATGGTTTGCAATCTGTCACACATAGAAAAAGAAATTAGCTCCTTAGTTCACTAAACTGAAACTTGTCTGTAGATTGCCTTTAAGGTCTTAGTCACACCCTGCTTCTATTGCACACTGCACATCAGGAATTAAAAGCATGGATCATTGTTGACAGTAGACAGATGACTATTTTATTACCCATTATTGATTAGACCTAGAAGGCTTTTGTCAAGAGACTGTCCAAGCCATCCAGCTCTTCCAGGCACACCTAGCTACACCAAGCCATTCTTGCCCCTCTACGTTCCTGTTCTTCCAATTTCCAGAGGTTTAAAACCTTTCACAAATCTCTTCCATATCCACAAATATGAAGCTCTTCTACCTAGCCTTAATCTCTACTGAAACCTAAGGCCACAACGTATTGTCCCATTTCCAATGAATGAGGAAAAGATTCTCTTCCTCTTCACAGGATTTGATGCATCTGAAAACCCATGTCTTGCCTCAGTCATGCTCTTCCTGAAGATGAGCTTTGTCTTCCCTCACAGGGTGTTATTTCCCAGGCCATTTTAGAATTCTTGTTACTTAAACCATGTAACCACATGTGCCGAAAGGGCCCCTTGGTACCAGATGAGGGAAAAAGGGTACTCTACTATACTTCCTTCCAAAATTTGAGCAACTATCTCAAAGCTGCTGAAGAAATCAAACTATCTATATTGGCTGTATAATTAACTTTTAATGAGAAATTTCTGAAACTGTTTTTTGCTCATACCATTGATGACAACATCACTTGGCTGCAGCCACTTTTAAAAGTCACATTCTTTTATAGATCAGTATTTCTGGATTGATTTCACTGCTCATTTACAAAACAAAACCTAATCTGGCAATGCTTTCAATGCAAAACAGCATATATATAAAAAAATGTGCTTTCAGTGGATATACATCTGTCTTGCACCATGTACTTCCCAGCTGCCCCCACTTACCATGCTTTAGGCTATGCTGTGGTGCCATCTCTAAGCACACAAGTGGCCTTAGATCATCTAAAGTCTACTACAAACATTAATTTAAATACAGCTAGAAGGACCAGACTAAAACTTATGTAAAGAAAGACCACAACACACAACTTGGAAGTCAGGTGCTGAGCAACACCAGTCTTGCTCTACAGGGCAGTTTACAGTGCATTGTTTAGCCATGCAGAATATCATCTAACTACATGCTGGCTGATGAAGGGTGAAGCAACTTAGCATAAGCATATGTAAATTAAGAGCAAATAATTTAGCTTAATAATTTGTTGTTAATTCCTCTGCTTTTGAGACAAGGTTTCCTTGCCAGATAAGGACAGCCTCCATTAAATTTCATCACATGAGCAATTAAAGCAAAGGAATAACATAGCTTATCCATCACAGTAGTCAGAGGAAGCATCAGAGACCTTGGATGTTTCAGCTTCACTACCTTTCCTCTCTGGGTTCTCTAAACTTTAATCCTGTAACACACTCATGTGCCCCTGCATCCCTTTCGAAAAAAAATAATCATCAAGATTATGAATAGACTGCAAGTTCTTTGTTGTCCCTTTCTGCAGGCAATGCCTTAAGTTATTAAAAAACATTCTTTCTGCTTTGAGATGTCATTCATCAGAGTTGTTGCTTCAGCTCAGCTTCTGCTTGACTGCTCACTCAGTTTCAAAAATTCCTGTAGTGTAAAGACTGGGTCAACAGTTAGCAACTGCAACACTGCATTATACACTCAGAAAAAATTGTTTTCTGGTTTGTTGCAGTGGCATGAAAGATCCATTTTATCTTTAGTTATCTGAAGATAAATTTAAAAATAAATCAGTTTCAAGTCAGGAGTCTCAGAGTGCCTTTGTTTTTTTTTTGGGAACACTACAGACATTCTATTTTTTTTAATCACAAAATATTCGCAGACATTACCTAAGGAGAGAAAAAAAATAAAGAAAGAGATTACTCTAATAGACAAGTAGGCTGGAGAGAATGAAGTAAAAAAAGATACCCATCTGAAAGTGGCTTAATTCCAAAATATTAGGACACCTATTTGGTCCAATTTGTAGAGCCCTCTGCTTTCAGTGGAATCAATACAACTTCACCAATTCTTTAACACCCGTTAAAAATTTTAACAGATACCTCTATATGTACTTATTAAGTGCACAAACCACATCAAAAGAGCCAATTCCAAGAGGGTGGAGAATCTGCAAACTCCAGACTACCTGTTTCCAGAGACCACAGCTCAGTTTAGAGATACCCAAACTACAACACCACCACAAAGCTCTGCCCAACAAGGCAAACGAAAGCTCTGCTCTGGTCACTAAAACAGCTACACTGCTTCCAGCACTGGGGGAATCTTGCTTGGAACTAGCTTCATGGTACTACATTATGCTGAGCAGTTCTGTCTTTAGTGATCCACTGGCTAGATGGGGAAAACTATCAAAGTATCCAAGGCTAGATTCCTAGGAGTATCCAAACAACAGTGAGGGCAGAAAGGAGCACACCCAAAATAGCAGAGGGACAGATTGCAGTTCAAAACAATGCTGACATACTCTCTACCGCGAACTTGACTTTTTAAGCAGTCATCTTGGTTCCTTCCCTGAGATACTTCAATGCATCTGTGGCAAATGATGAAACAGGATTTGAGGCAGTAGATCCATTGTGAGGATGCTGCATTAGATCTGCACTGGAGATTTTTCTATGCAAGGGAAACCCTCATTACTTGCCTTAAAGCAAAACAGGAACGGCAGGGGACTAGATATAGTCAAGCATCTGGCCTAGAGGTAATGCGTTTAGAAGTTTTTGAATAATAGAAAAATCCAAGAATCAGACACCTGTCATTCTTAATTCAGTCAAGTTCTGCTGCTGGCTCTGAACCTGCCCTAACAAATTCAAGCAAAAGTATCAGTGACAGGAATAAGAGACGAGAGCCTCGCTGTTCAACATGAGGCTTCAAATAGGCAGCACTCAGAACTTACTGCCTTACAGCACAGCTGAAGTGAAGACTTCAGGCAAAGAAGGCCTATCCCAGAACTCTAGAAGTTTTAAATCCCATTTTCTAATGGAATTCATCTTGATACCCAATAGTCAGAGGTTATGTCATTTGCAAATCAGATAGCTGTCCAAGTGTAAATATTGTCCTTTGCTCATGGGTGAAATGCAGACAACTGGCATTATGCTAGATTCTTACAAAGAAATAGAATTCACCAAACCATCTGGAGATAATTCCTTTTACCTTTGCTTCACTCGTGGCAAGTAGTTATGTAAAGTAAACAATGTTAGACTACCTGATATTTGACTGAAAAAAAGAATCAAAAGAACTCCTTGCAAAGAGGGTACTCATGCTTATCCTTCAGCTGCCTGTGTATTTAAACTCCTTTTCCTTCACTCCAAGTTAGTCTCTCACATTGTGAGATTTGTACCTATCTGAACTGGGATCTTTATGGTAACAATTCTGCATCCTTAAAAAAGC
This sequence comes from Ramphastos sulfuratus, assembly GCA_013399055.1. Classification (NCBI taxonomy): domain Eukaryota; kingdom Metazoa; phylum Chordata; class Aves; order Piciformes; family Ramphastidae; genus Ramphastos; species Ramphastos sulfuratus. The sequence goes on along the minus strand of WBNM01021934.1, from coordinate 12,590 downwards.
AGCAGGCTGAAAATCACCATTAAGCATGTATTGTCTCCCTGTTATTTAAGGTGCTTAGGGCTTTCTGCATTGAAGAGTTTATTTCATTAGCATTTAGAAGTATATTTAAGTTTCTAGAAGACTGGACCACACTGAGAGATGACTGTAAGGCAACCTCAACAGCTGTACTCCTCCCAAGATGTGTGATGTCCTTGTACCTCCTCATTAATCATTATGTATGAGAATTTCAGAAGTTACCTGGAACTCAGACCCTCTGTAACTCCTCAGAATCACAGCAAAAATTGAAGATTAAATCCTTGAGAATAATCGGAAAGTTCTTCTACAGAAACTCCTCAGGCAAAACGCTTTCAGTGGTATAGAATTGGATTTACAGCACTGCATTACTTATCTTAACATCTCATCATAATTATTTATTGAATGCAAGAACTACAGACATTGCCTCTTCAAAATGATTTTAAACAATCCATCAAGTGATAGAAATGAACCTTTTTTTTTTTTGCATTGTTATTATAATGGCTTTTAATTAAGCCAGCCCTGTGCTCTTGCATCCCATCATCATTTTGCAGATACATCTGCAATAACTCAAGTGTTATAAGCACATTTTGTTATGAAGAGTGAAAACATACCAAAGAGAAGGGGATTAAATACTTTTACTGCAGTGTCCTCCACAGCATGCCATTCTCAGTCTGGGAACATCAGCCAGGTAAGCAGTAACCTAATATAAAAAGACAAAGAATATTCAGAAGATAGCATCATTTTCAGGGTCCTTTAGCAAGTCACTGAAGACTTTTTAAGTGAGTAAAGAGTTCTCTGCTTTCTTTTATATATCATCTTTGAACTCTTCTGGAAGCTCTCCCTTCTCTATCCTGCAAAGTCCTTGCTTTTGTACTGCAATTTTACTAATTCAGTGTTTTCAAGAGTTTAATTCTACAAGTGAAGTGACTGACTGTTGCAGTAGCTTCCAAGTAAAATTCTAGTACATAAATACAATTGTAGCCCAAAAGCAGTAAGATACTAGAAACAGTCAAATTCAGAGTAACTAGAAACAGAATTGCAAGTAGTCTACAGTCTGTGACAGAATGGTTGAGTTTGGGAGGGACCGCTGAAGGTCATCTGGTCCAGTCCCTCTGCTCAAGCAGGGCCATCCCCAAGCTGGTTGCCCAAGACCATGTCCAGGTAAGCTTTTAAATATCTCCAAGCAGAGGAAGTCTACATCCCCTCCACATAGTCTGTGGCAGTGCTCAGTCACCCTCACAGCAAAGAACTGTTCCCATACAGTCAGATAGCATCTGATGTGTTTCACTGAGCGCCCATGTCAGCCAGCAAGCACTACCAAAGAACAGCCTAGCTCTGTCCTTTTTGTGCCCACCCTTCAGTAGTTATCTGAAATGAAGAGATCTCCGCAGAGCAGAGCCTTGGCTTCTGTAAGTTCAGCCTTAAATATCTTATTGGCCATTGAGTGGATCCTCTCCAGGTGGTCCATCTCTCTCTCATAAGGATGAGAACAGAAACAGATGCAGTACTCACAGGGGCAGCCTTATCAGTGCAGAGTAGAAAAGAAGGAAGGATCACATCCTTTGGTAATCCTCCCAGCATAGTCCAAGATAACATTAGCTGCTTTCACTGTCAGGGCAAATTGCTGTTTCAACTACTGTTAGCTCCTTTTTGCTTTGAGAAACACAGCTTCTAGATTGCCTAATCACAGTTTGCTCTTCAGAGAGCACAGATAAGAACTGACACTGAAGTCTGAGGACAACCAAAACATTTATGGTTTCCTTCAGTCAACAGTCAAAAAGCACACTAGCTTTAAGAAGCAGATCACCCATGGGGTTTGGATTGTTGTTGTTTTTGGTCTTTGTTGTTGTTTTTGTTTGTTTTTGTTTTGTTGGGGGGGGGGATTGTTTGCTTGCCTGTATATAAAAAGCCTCATCAATTGTGGTACTCCCTAATAATACTGTTTTTACATGAAAAAGCTCAAGCATGGCTACTGAATTGCTAAGCACTGCCAGGGTAGCTATTTAAGCATATCTCAGAACATTTGAATCAAAAAACACCTATCATGAGAAGGATCAGACACACAAGGCAGAAAGTGTCATTCTATATCTTTTGAATAATCTACTTCAAATTTCAAGTTTACCTAAGGTAGGTGGGAGGTGAGAGAAAACCAAAGCAAAAGCCAAAGAGTACACAGTATGCAGCTAAAACTAACTCTATCATGACTGTGGCAAAATGATGGAAAATCCCAGCTAGCCACTGTGGTAGCCTTTTGTTCTAATAAGTTAGATATTCTTCTTGCCTTTTTGCAACTCACTCAGTAGTTTTGTCACAGGAAGATTGCTCAAGGCTCCACATGGAGACAGTACACCCACTGGGTTTTAAGACTGGCCCTATGAGTCAGGCATTAGGTTTCCAAGCATCAGTAGCTCCCAATAAGCATCCTGAACACTCTGACTGCTGTCTCGAGGCAGATGCAATGATGCACATGTGCAAGACTAATGAAAGTACAGATATCAACATGATAATGTTGGTTCCTAAGCCTTTGCCCTAAGATCAAAAAGATCAGCAAAATTCAGCATACAGATGAAAGAAGTAACTCCAGTACAAAGAAAAATTACTGACCATTAAAACTTCACTGGCTGGCAAGCTGACTTAATGTTGGCTCAGACATGAGTAAAATAAATATTCTTACCTTGCAGTTCAATTGATAGCAGAAAGTTTTCAACTTACATATTTCATATGCCACAGAAAAAGTGGCAGTACTGCAAAGTTTATTTTTTTTTATCTGAGATAGAACATCTGTCTTTCAACCATGCTCTTCTAGATTGCAGATTTCTTCTACATACACATTTTTCTTTCCTTAATATTGTATCAAGGAAAATTAGAAGAGCACCTAAAATGCTGCATAAATATGCATCTTTATATAAGCTGAAAATCAGGAATGGTAATAGTGTCTCTGCTGTAAGAAATCTTTACAATTAGTATTTAAGATGCTACAATGCTCCCACTCACCAAATTATCTACTAATATGACTTTTAGGTTCTTACTACTAGCTGATTTTGGCCTCAGCTAGTTTTAAACTGACTTTCCTTGATATAATCAGCAGCCTGAACATAAGCAAGGGCTATAAAACCAAGAAGCCAAATCTAGCATCATAGAATCATAGATTCTGGTGGGAAAATACTAAGATCATTGAGTCCAGCTGTGGTTCTGTTACACCCAGCTCTGCCACCATAACTGCACTGCCTCCACTGTGTACCAGGAACATGCAATCAGAGATACAGACGTTCAGTCAAACAATTTCACAGTATAAACGTACTCATCCCAGTAGTGACACCTGAAGATCCAAAAATCAGGGCTAATTGAATTTAGTAAAAACTACAAACCCAAAAGAAGTTCTTTGTAACTGGATTCCCATTAATGAACAGAGCAGAAATACTTCAAACATCTCAAAAGACTCAAGCAAACACTTAACAGAGAATTCTGTACAGATTAAGCAGGTTGCTGGTAAAAGAAATTAATTCCAAGGCTTCATTCATTTCAAACTTACACTTAACATTCACTGCTACAACTCTGAACACTCGTGGAGGGATTGAGGGGTTCTAACAAGTACCTACACTTTCTAAATAACACGTGGGAAGCACCAGATATTTACATCTCAGCAATCCAGTCAAGCACAACCTGATCACAGAGGGCTGATTCAGAGAAGAAAGGATCACTGCAGTTCAGCCAGCCTACACTTTTGCTCCATGGGAGAAAGGTGGTTTCTAGAGCTCTTCTCCCTCTCCGACATCTGTCCAACCTGTTAAGCTTCTTACAAGGTTTCACAATGTTACTGTCTACTCTACTCCTGTTCTTTGAAATGCAGTATGGAAGAAGACCAAGTTCACCCTACAAATACAAACACATACTGCATGCTCATACAATAAGCCTATTATAAGGATCCTCTGCACATCAAACTATCTTCTAAGAAGGCAAAAGAGAAACCACAGGTTTTCTTAGTCTTAGGTCCTGAAGAAGGAATTCTTTGGCATGGCCTCCAATTCCAGAAGACTAATCCAATTTTCCCTTATTGGGGTAATAATTATTCTAGCTCATAAATAATTTTACTTCTTTCCTCAATTTCTCCTAGGAAGGAGCCTTGAGGAGGAGAACACACTAATATTTGACAGCTCCCAACAAAATGGGAAGAAAACCAGACCTTCAATCTCTACAAATATTGCCAAGAACTTAAATGAGGAAGTGTTTCATTTAAGGCTGAGCTTTTAAGCAATACTGATGCCAAAGTGCTCTGTCCACCTCCTGGCACCAAGTAATCATAGAGCACATATGATACTTTCTAGCACAAAACTTACCAAATTTGGGTTCTGTTTTCATTCCCTTTTCCACAGTTCAGCACATGCTTGTTTAAAAATTCAAGTCTTCATTTACTTGGGAATATTCTGCTCTGCTGGAGAACAATTTTCTTCCTTAAAAGCCTTGTTCCTGAATCAGACTGTACAAAGTTTAGTATCCAGCAGTACACCTCGGTTGCATCCAAATAACTAACAGCCAAGCACAATCTGGTATCTCTATGGTTATCATGGCACACATGACATGATATGTCTTAATAGCCTGGGAATCACAGCCCAGAAAGGTCAGCAAGAATCCACATTCAAGAACAGAGGTATCAGATGTTCCAGTCAATGGAACTGATCAGTTCCATTTTGAGAACATGGAATTCTGTTTTGGGGGAGGGTTTGGTTGGTTTTGTATTTTTTAAACAGGTCTTCAATAATTCTGTAACATTAGAGACATAAAAGGTCTCTTCCAAACCAGTGCCTTCTAAGGTCATATAGCTCAACTCCCAGTTGCTATTTGCAAATCAGTCTTCCAGAGGAAGTGAAAGATACTGTTGCTAAATAATCAACGTTATATCTGCTAGTCATTTAGAAGTTAGGGGTTTTTTAAATTTAACTGTTATTTATTTGCTTGCAACTATAGAACTTTCTGACTAATCTTTGCTAGAATCCTGAAGTCTCTGAAAACTACTTTTGTAGTTCTGACAATTGCAGTAGTTGTGAAGTCTGGTTCTTTTTAAACTGCAGTGATATTACAAGATAAAGGCAAGCTGAACTCACAGTTTAGCTTTATTGTTCAATGGCAGAGCAACTGCAGCCACTGTTTTTAACAAGATGAGCAGAGGCTGAAGTATAGGACTCAGTTACACTTCAGAATATGATGTGGAAGCTGGAAAGTTTACTCATGAATGGCACTAAGTAATAAGCTACTGCAAATGCATCACATTGAAGTTTTTCTGTTCTGAAGCTGGTAGTGTTAGTACTCTAACTGGACACTACAAATCCTTATACAGCTACAGACAGGAAGAGTAAATCACAAGGAAACTAGATTAAGCCTTTCCCTAAGCCACAGTAAATGCATTCATCAGTTGACAGGCAAGTTTGTATTACATGTAGTCATCTGATGGAAAGGGACTTAACATGTGAGCCCCTACTTTAATCTCTTGCATAACAGCTCATTAAAAAACTGAAATGAAGCTGTTAATAAGAAAAACGTAAGACAGACTCAAAATTATCCAGAAGATTATAGGAGGAGTTAATTGAAGCTACAGCATTTTTTTTTTTACTGTGCACTGCTGGAGTACTTGCTGAACAAAACAAGGACAAACTCCAATTCAACAGCAGTGCCTCAATGAAAGGAAGAGACATCAAGATGTGTGTTAAGTATGTAAAATAGTCTCTAGCATTCTTTTTAGATGTGAAAAGAATATAATGAATCTTTCATTGCTTAGAGGGAAAATTTTTGTCTTGCCAGAGGACAGATTTCCAAAGAATGATATTTACATTTTCCTACACCCTGTAATTTCCTCATTTATCATTTGTCAGGGCCCAAAGACCTTTTACCACATATAGAATGTTTGCATATGTTTAATGATCCTTTTACCAAACAAATGTCACATTCTGAATGAGGTAATTAGTTAATATCACTGAAGTTGGTAATTTAACAGCATTAATATCACACTGTGAACAGCTACAGAACCTTCAGGGTTTTGAATCATACAGCTTGGCTCTACTGGTTCCAAGTCTGTCCTCCAGCAGTCAGCACTGAGAAGACAACCCATGAAAATATCACATGCAAGGAAATTCAATAAAACTTTTAAAGATTGCTTTGATTCTGTAGTTAGAGTACCAGACAAGTGTGACTAAAGATAGATCAAATGATAAAGATCTAGAGGCGCTAATTGGAACTCACTCATCTGCACTTGTACAGCTGCCTCCACTTTTATCAGCATGCTAGCATTTGGAGCAGTCAGAAAAGAACCCAAGTGGAATACAGAAACCATTGCATCCTGATATTCCTAGATATATAGCAAGATCCAAACATTTAGCCACTGAATTGGATGGCCAAAACCATATTACTGTAGGTGAATGTGCTCTAGCTAGGAGGTTGGAGTGGATGACCTTCAGAGGTTCCCTTCAACCCCTACCACTCTGTGAATTGACATCACAGTGTTGTCTTCAATTGCAGCTGTGCCTCTTCACCCGTGTGTACACACAAGTGAGTTAACACTTTGCAATTCATTTCAGCACATTCACAATCTTTCCCACATATGACAAGACAGCACAAGTTCTTAAATGCACTGAATCCATCTATTAAGCTGGGCAGTCACAATCTATGACTCAGAGATGGTCAGGGCCATTAGATGACAGTAAACATTGTTTACAGTATTTCCTACCTCAAGGATCGGTACTTTCACCCTTACAATGACTGCTGCCCTAAGGTCTCCAAATAAAGCAGGTAATTCAGCTGCTTTCTTTTTGAGAATCTGAAATACAGTGCTGCCTATTTCTAAGTAGCACATGTATTTCTGCAGCAAAGGGACCTCATCCAATATTTATATTATTTCTAGTGAGATGTTGATATTTACAGATGTTCCCATAAGTTACTACCTTCATTTTAGACTACGCAGATTAAAAACTGCTCTCTTCTAACAATCCATTAAATATGGCCAATTAGTACTAACAATTACACATCAAAACTTTCATTTCACCATAAACTGCTTAAATTCATTGAGCTGTAAGCTGCTAACCTGGTTTTACTGTGGACAGTAAACCAATACTAGAAAATACAGACAAACTGAAACCTAGAACAACCAGATGTTAGCTACAGAAAAAAAAAACCAAAACTTCTACATAAGTCAAAGCAGGGAAAAAATATCACTGCTACACAAGGTTACAGATGTTGACATGCCATCATCATTTAGTTACCTCAGTTCATTGTGCATAAGTTTAGATGGTAAAAAGCTTTGCCTTATCTGAGTAACCAAGGTTCCAGGCATAAAATAGGGTATTGTAAAACTAAAGTCATCTCTCCTTTATGAATCTCATTCAGCTTTACAGACAGCCTCACCTGACCAAAGCTTCCTAGGTTCTGTTGATGGATCTTTCACACTAGTTAATTTCCTATGTATTTCCTACCACAGCCAAACTGCAGAAAGACAACACTCTTTCAAACCCTTTAATTGAACTTTTTTTCTCAACAACATTTGGAAGATAAAACACAGACCCACATCTTAGTATATTTTACACTTGTACACACATAGGAGATCAGTCTAAGTTCAATGTTCAGCTACTGCAAGTTCAACTGCTGAACTACTGCAATCACTTCTGAAGGAAGCCAAAACCAACAACAAACACCTTACCCAAGCACCTACACAACTGTGCTAATAAAGAACAGAAGTCTGCATTTAACTGTGGTGCAGACCACAGCAGATGTTTTTATGCAAAGATCACATTAATCTGTGCATGAGGGACCACAGGGCAGCTGCACAATACCAGTACATATTTCACCTGTTATGAAAACACTAGAACCTAAGTACAGCTCCATACAACAAACAGATTAACATTTCCAGTTACTGAGCCCTTCTTACTGCCTCAAAAGCAATGCTTCCTTGGACACTCACTCTTGCTTAAGACCTTTACACCTGCAGCATCTGTATTTGCAGAAGGGCATAGTTATATCCAGTATTGAGACAAATTCAAGTAGTATTTATCTGCAACTCAAATGTTTTAGACATCTTTCCCCGCCATGAAAGTATAACTGCTAATTAGTTGAAATCTCCCTTATCAAACCTGCATTATCATTCCAGAATTTCTCACCACATACCATTGGAGTGAAGGGTGGAGTGTGGTGGTGAGGATGGGCAGAGGAGACACAGTTACAAACAACAAACTATATTGTGAAATTCAGACCATTTCCAGCAGTTAGCAAAAATTCAATTTCATAAGAGGCTAACACTACTGGGGAGGTGAGAAAACAAAGCAAAACAAAAAAAGAAGCCAAACAAAATAAGCATCCCTTACTGCAGCTTCTCAGGTTTCAAATGAAATCATGGCTTGTGTTGGAATGAATCCAAGACATTCTCCAAAACACAAGTACAGCGGAACATCCAATTTTATATTGGAAATGTAAGCCTGTATCTCACTCTCCAGAATGTCCACTCCAGCCTGGTAAATTAGCCCAACATACTGATAAAAACGAGAATGTGTTCTGTCAAAGATACCACAGTGGACAACTTTAAAGACTGGTCTTATCTACTCTTCGTGGAAGCTGGAAAAGGCATGGACCATTTTTCACAGAAATATCATCTCACCAACATCTTTAACCTAAATTCTCTGCTGGGCTTCTAGCAGTTCTTGATCTTACTTTTAATTGATTCTGAACTTCACAATGAGACTACATCTTCAAGTGGCTGAGGAAAGGATAAAGTGAGGGGAAAAACATTGTGTCCCTCTGAGGGTGTTTAACTATTTGGAAAATATTAATAACATATCGTGCTCTCTACAGAGCAAGAAGTTAGAGCTGTCTGTAATTCTAATTACTTCTAAAAACAATTTTGAAGGGAAGATAAAATACAAATTCCCGCTCTTTCCAAGTTACGTAGTTCTTGGAAATATTAGATATTAATTCTAGCATCTCAAAAAAGCACTTATCTGGTATTACCAGTATTAGTTTTATTCCATCACCTTATTTCTCATTCACAACAGAGAAGGGTCTTACTGATACCTAAATCACTTCCCTTGGCAAATTCGATTATCATCAAGTCCACATGATTTTTTGTGTGTACACCAGCAGCCATAATTCTTTTCACCTGGGACTCTCATAGCTGAAATGTTTGACAGGAGGTCACAACAGTAGACTACATAGACATCCTTAAAAACAAAAACATCAAGCCATAGCAAAACATCATCTATTCCAACTTAATATTTTATTAATGAAATTATATTAGCTAATATTCTACTTAGGTGGAAAAAAAACCCACATTTTCCTATCCATTTAGAAGAAATGATGAAAGATCTGGTACTGAAAGACCAAACTAATTAGGATGGTTTTACAGAGCAAAAGTAAACACTGTCAAGCTAGAAATTACCTGAAATAAGACTCCTTACAAGAATCTAAAGCAGAAAAGAACTGTTATATAGCCAAAATACATGCACACCAAAAAGGGGGATTTGCAAATATCAAGGTCCTGGGGGAAAAAACCCTAGAAAATAAATCTCATTCAGAAAGTATGGTTTAACACAAACATATACAAACCTTTCCATATCTCCAACAGGAAAATCCCATGGGTTCCATTATTTGTGTTGAATAGAGTCCACACTACATCCGATTTCCCAAATGCAGATTAAAAATAAAGCTGTGTCTTTTACACTAATATTACTCCATCTCCCCGCCCCTAAAACCATGAAGAACTGAGAAAGACAGTAAGGAGGCTAGTTTAGTTATTAAGCAGCACTCACTAGAGTTTGACTGCTGCAGGACATGTTATGAAATGCAAGGATCAACCAAATCCTCTGGATAGCGTTGACTGTGAAGACCCTCATAGTATGTTTAATTAAAATGACACCCTTGAATTCCTCATGAAAAGGAAGTCAAAGACACGTGCAAGAAAAACACTTAACATTAGCAGGAACATACAGGAAAGTATCTTTATGTGAATTACTTATATTTAGAGAAGGAAGGTGCTGCTATGCATATAGCTAGCAGTAAAACAGTTACTCCAGTTGTGTCCTTTGGAGACACTCTAGTGTCAAAGTTCTTAAAGCATGGCCCACTGCCTTTACATCACTCACATGCATTGAGCATAAAAGCTATTGCACTGCAGATTAATTATGGAATGCAGCTGACACCACACCAACTAAGGGGCTTTGCACAACCACTGTCTGATGGCATAAGCCATTCACCATTAATAACAAGAGACTACTTACTGATATGGTAAAAGTGAAGAAAAAAACCCAACAAATTCCGGTTTATCATTGAAGGTAACATTAACCACAGAAAAGCAAGAGCATACATGCATGCACTCAAGTTTGCAGACTGAAGAAAGCAAGGGAGGTGACACGGCCACTGCACTCTGCAGTTTCACGTCCATACATAACACTTCAAAGAAAAACAGCGACAAGCTAATTAGAGACCTACCTACTACTCTTAACACGTCTTTGCGTAGAGCCCTGCAGCCTTCAGTGCCACTGAACAGCACACCACAGGAGTAGGAAGAAGTTTTGAACTCAGTTCGTGTCAATTTCCAGCTCAGCCACTGACTGCCTCACTGCGTGACCTTGGGCAAGTCACTTTCTCCGCACCTCACCTCCCACCTGACAGAGCTGCACAGAGCACCGAGATAAAAACCCTGGAGTCACTATTCACCACCACCGACTCCGCACTGCCGAAGCTAGAATAGAAGGGGGATGAGGAACACGATTGGGAGTGGAGGGTGCCTCACAGGTGATAAAAATCTCCTCGACACTGACTCGGCCTCCCTACCGGGGGAGGATTTCCCCCCCACGCTCCTTTTACGTTTCCCTGCTGCACGGGCTAAACCGGAGCAGAAGCCAGCAGCTCCAGCTCGCCGACCCCAGCGCACGCTGCACCCCGGAGAACCGAGCCCTCCGGGCCTCCCGCCCCCACGGCGAGAGCCCTTCCTGCGGCCCCAGCCCGGCTGCGCACGGAGGCGGCGTTACTTACAGCACCCGCCAGACAGAAAACTCACAGGTGGCCCGGAGCCGTCGGCGATCAGCGGCTAAGAGGCAGCTGGCTTCCCGAGGCGGAGGTCGCCTTAGCACCCGCGCGGGAAGAAAGCACCCGGGGCTGGCTGGGGGCGCTACGCTCCCCTCCGCGGGGCTGCGCAGCTCCGGCCGCTGCTATCGCGCTCCCTGCTCCGGGCCGGCTCCCGCCCGCCCTTCCTCCCGCCCGGCCCGCGCCGCCGGCCAATGCGGGCTGCGGCCAGGAGCCGGCTTTAACCATCTGTTGCGAGGCGCCTCCTCCCAGCGCTGCCGCCTCCCTTGCCGGGGGGCTCCCGCCCAAACACCCCGCCGAGGAGGAGGGGAGCCGGGAGAATTCTCTGGCCACCCTCGGGTCAAAAAGACTGCCCTCCTCAGTGCTCTGCTTTCCGCACCCTCCGCCACTTTGCCCGCACGGCACGCCTCAGCTCCTTCGCTGTTCGGGTAGGCGACTTCCTACAGACCCCATCCCCGCTGTGGGATGAGAAAAGAGGAACACGCCTGAGGTGCACCGCCCCACGTAGTCCCCCGTTAGCAGTGCCAGGTGGGGCAACGATGGATGAATAGTGTGTGCAATCCGTGAAAAATCAGTGCGTGTGGGGCCTCATCCTCCTCAGGTTGGTGGGAATCAAATCCTGGTCTGATTAACACCTTCCTACCTGGTAACCGGGGTTCTGCACACGGGATGGTAGTGCCCAGAGAAACGTGCCTCATGCCACTTGAGTGGGCGGGAATCAGGGCTAAAATCTCTGTTCAGACTTGGACATCTCCTGTGGAGAAGCTGTTCCAAGAGTCAAAAGTCTCTTTCAGCATTTAATACTTTCCGGGTTTCAGCCTCTGGCGTTGCTAATTTGAAGGCTTTTCCCACAAACTCGAGCACAGCCCAGGTGCAGAGTCCCTTATTTCGGATCCGATCTCCACACCAGGTGATAGTGGTTTAGATGTTTGCAGTGCATGTGCAAGCATTCCTGCAAACAGAGCCACGGTTCCTGGTTAACTTCTCTTTTTATGTTAATAATTTCCTTATTGCAGACCTCACAGACCATGCTTTTTAATCAAGTCCTTATATTTTTCAGTTGGTTGTCCACTGAAAAATCCAGGGAATGAGAAGCAAACTTTATTCCAACAATTTCCAGGGTGACATTTTTACAAAGATGTGTCAAGAAAATGATGCAAATTCTTGTCAGCTTTTGGTGATGAAAAGTTACAAAACTGTCTTGAGATGCATGCTGTGAAAAGGAAAAACTGGACACCTGTTGCATGTGTTAGCACAAGTTCTAAATTTTCTTCTTGTTGTTGTTGTTATGAAACTGTCACGTTCTTATAACCAGAAAAATGTCATTAAAATATGGGTTTAAAACCAGAGTACAAACCAGATATGGTTTGCAGGGCTGGACATGTTATTACCCGAATTTTAAGGTTATCTTTTTTCATTAACGCAGATTCATAGAATGGTTTCGGTTGGAAGGGGCCTTCAAGGTCCAACCCCCTGGGCAGGACACTTTCTAGCAGACCAGATCACTCAAGGCCTCA